>OY856413.1:528022378-528032378 GCA_963693085.1 Alisma plantago-aquatica | reverse complement strand
TATTATTTCTCAAATATCAAATCAGACTGAATGAGAAATAATAGAAGAATACCAAGAAGAAGCAGGAAACTTCTTGCAAGTTGTATTGATAGATAGAAGATTATTCAATAAAATACAAAATACTGAGCTAAAACTAGAAAAATTAGATGGTTTTAAAAAATCATTCCTTTATAAGATTACTCAAAGAAAACATATCCTATATTATGGAATTACTAATAGAGAAATGCCTATGCAAATTGAATACACTAAAAATAGAATAAACATACCCCTACTTCATAAAGAAAACTTAATGAGAAGAATGGAAAAAATAAAATCCAAAATAGGATGAATACATATAGGTGCAATACAAATGATGATTAAAGCAACCTTTAGAGAAGGAATAGACTCTCTAATTAATAATGTATTAATGGAAAATAGAATAAATGGTAGAAAAGATGCAATACTAGGAATATTACAAGGAAACCTCAGTCATCAAGAAATAATCTTTAATATTAGAGATAATAATATCAATAGAAATTTAAGTTTGATACAAGATTTTTGAAGAGAAGAATTAATGAAAAAGGGACCTATCCCAAATTTACTTGAGTTTTTGAAGATCATTTACTTGAGTTTGCAAATTTAACTTTTCTAGAGAAAGAAGATTGCGATTTGCTTCTACAGATTTTAGCTTAATATCATGACCTTCAATAACCTTTTTGAGATCTTCATTTTGAGATGTAAGAGCAAGAAACTTATCATGTAACTCATCATTTGCTTTATTAGATTTCTTTAATTTCTTCTTGCACTCAATATATTTATTATGTGTCTCTTCAAGACTAGAAACTAGCTCTTCTTTAGATAAATCAAAAAGGCTTACCTCTTCTTCTTCTTCTTCTTCACTTATTGTAGCAAAAAGGCATTCTTTATGCGTATCTTCCTTCTTTGACCTCCATGGGAAACCAAGTGTTGTGTGGCTTGTTCCTAAGCACCAACTGCAACTTGTTGAAGATTGGTCCATACTTTTCCTTTGTTTGCGGTTGTAGACACCATCACCCTTCATACTTCAAGACTCGATTAGAGCTCCTTGAAGCCTGCTCTAATACCAATTGAAAAACCACTAGAGGGGGGTGAATAGGGTTTTAAGGTTATTTTAATAATTATTTAACTCAAACAACCAACCACAAGAATATTGGACAAGGGGACAAGGATTTAGAGTGGTTCCAACCTTAGCAAATACTAAGGAAGTCAGTCCACTACCCGGTTGCTTAACCAACCGGGATTTTGAAAGAATCAAATTTTATTACCTCGCAAGGACTTTACATAAAATTATAATTCTTTCACCAAACCCTTCAGACAGCCTTCACCTAGAAGTAGTTGCACCAACCTTGAAGCAGCCTTCTTGAAGTAACTTCAAGCTCCCCCTTGAAGTAGCCTTCCTCTTGAAGTAGCTTCCTGTTGCAACAACCTTTTTGAAGTAGTCTGAAGTCCACCTTCTCCACCGAGAAGAACCTTCTCCAATCTGTAGCCTCCAACCCTAGGAGTAGCAAGGAGAATACAAAGCATAAAAGGAACAAGAAGGACAAATAGAAATTACAATACCACTTTGCAGCTCAAGGCTTGATTTCCTATATCAAGCATTTTGATCTCCTAACCAATGTATATAGAAGTGTAATTGTTGTGGATAGGAGATGCTAGCCTATAGGACACGAAATTGGAGCAAGGAGAAGAATAGCCAATGCAAGTGTTGCTCAATTTCTCAAAACAGATTGACAATTGTAAGTGTAAGCTCAAGTGTATCATAAGTTTAGATTGGTGAGTTTAGGTTTCCTAAGGCATGTCCTATTTATAGGAATGACCTACAAGTGCTTAAGAACGTTCTAGACACTTTCTAGGGGGTTCTTAGTGCTCAACTAGCCGTTATGTGTCCACTAATTACATTTGCAACAGCTAGTTAATTGACCCTGAAAAGTGCAGACATAACTCTTCTCGGTCGAAGATTTGTCAACCGAGAATCCTTCTCGGTCAAAGATTTGTCGACCGAGGGACTTCCTGGAGAAAGTGTTTACAACGTTCATTTCCAACTCCCAACCACTTTGTCTGCTGATTCTAACGAATAGTAGGGTCTATTCTCGATCGAAGATTTTGTCGACCGAGAGTTTCTCGGTCGAAGTTTTTGTCGACCGATATTTTCTCGATCGACGATTTGTCGACCGAGAATATTACTGACTCAATGTATTCATTTACTAAGTGTGTGTATCAATGTGCAATTGTGATACTATCTTGGGTAATGGCCTATCTAAGTGTTGTGAGTGGATAGGGAAGATCTAAACGCTTGATTTACATGATATCTAATTACTTGTACGCTATATACTTGTACAAGCATTTACATTTGATTACAATCATGAAAATAAAGCGATCAAATTGTTCTTCCAAGTCTTTGTTATCCACCACCTTATATGCTTGTTCCTGAAATACTCAAATAGCACGTTAAAACCACAAGAATGAAATGTTTGTCATCATCAAAATAAAGGGATTATCATAATCTCCAATTTGGCCAACAATCTCCCCCTTTTTGAAGATGACAAACATTTCCTAAATATAAAATAAGGAAATATAAATCATATGAGTTTCATACCTGAAGTTTACCTTTTGCAGCTATTCTCGTATTTCCAAGTATGTGCTGGCCGGAAGATTATGAAACTCATTTTGCTTTATGTTATTGATTTTATATTATTTCTCCCCCTTTGTCATTTCAAAAAGATATCCAAGAAAATCATTTTGTATGACATTTATTTCTCCCCCTTAATTGTATGCTATGCTCCCCCTAACTGAGATATTCAGTTTGAAAAATAGGGAATAATATAAATATAGACCATTTATTGTCAAATTTAGCCATAATTTGTTTCTCAATCATTTGCAAAGGATATTAAGCCTTAAAATTATATGAGTTCCTTCTAAGTTCATGGCATATGTGTATTGATTTATCACCCATTTTACAAGGGATGTTAAGCCCTGGATATGAGAGTCCTTTAAGCTTAGAGTACATGAAAGGTGTCTTTACCCAAAAGCACGGGATGATAAGCCCTGATTTGTTTATAGAATTCCATTAAGAACAAGATATATATCACATTCATGAAATTTGTAGATTCTTTATTTTCGTAACCAAGATTAAAAGTACTAAGGTCATAACACACTTCTTAATCTTATAATCAAGATAATTTGTGTGAGCTCCCCCTTAATCTTATAGTCAAGATGATTTAAGGATTCTAAGGTCACAATCATTATTAGATCATAAGAAATTGACCTTTTATGAGAGTTATGCATTAAAATTATATTTGCAATATGATAAATGCATTTTGGATCAAGATACTAAGATTAAGTGCAGTAAAATGATGTACAATTAAGCATTGTGTCAAGCTTATTTTAGGTCGACCTTGACTACGACCATAGAGCCCCTTGGTCAAATTTAATTTCAACCAAGAGGCAAATTCTGCAGATTTCATATTTGAACATTCATTTATGAAGTATAATTTCTGCAGGTAGATTAAATAAATAGCAATTTGAGGCACTTTGAGTGATGTCTATTATGAATGATGTCCCCTAATCTTTTCTATGGGCGCATGAATATCAAGTCCTATTTCTTATTCTCAGATTAATCATAAGATTCTTCAAGAAAATATATATATATCCTTGAAATCAAGAATAATATTTCAAGTTCTTAAAGATACCAATTGAGAAATTTTTATCTTATGTGTTATGACATTTTGCTCTTGCAAGCATTGAAGTTCTTGTTCTAAGAAACTAATCATTTTGCTTGACTATGTATCATCAAGAGTCATTCATGTATTACATGGGATGACATAATCCATGCACATAATAATCATTATCTATTTGTGCCATAAAATTTTAATTTTGTGCAACATGGCATTTTCAATGATAGAATCATCTTTATATGATGAGAAAGCATATCCATGATGTAATGATAAAACAATAGAATCATATAATGATAATTCCATGAAATACAATGATTATGATCATTTAAACTAGATGCCATAACACATGATTTCTATATGGATAGACCAGGAAATACTTTAGGAAAAACCATGTGGATAATGATAAAACAGTAATTTCTTTTGATTAGACTAATCATGATTTTCAGTTTTAAACCATAAACCAAAATAGTTTCATATAAGTTTTTAATTTTAAGACAAACTTTTATAATTGATCATGCCTAAGAAGCTTTTTTTTAAACAATGAGTAAGGTTTGTTCAAGATCAGTCTTCTTATATCACATTTGCAATATGTTTAGGAATTTCATATTCATAATGTTATATAATGCAAAAGATCAATATATCTTACAAAAAATTGTCTTCCAAGGTTTTATTCTTTATTTCCATGTTAAATCAATCATTAATAACAGATTGATAGAAATTAGGTTGATTGGAATCAAGTTCAGCAGATTTATTGCAGACCTGAGAACAGAAACATGCTCGGTCGACCATTGCTCGACCGACAGTTCTTCTCGGTCGACAGTTTCTCGACCGAGAAAGGTTCTGTACTGTTTCAGAACTGTTTTTAGTAATTGTTTGCAAGTAAATCATGAATGGTTATCAATTCAATTAAGAAATTTGAAAACTTATTTTAGTTGAGATAGAACATATGAATATCAAAGAAACATTTTGATCAAACCCCAACTAATTATATCCAAATCTTTATGCTTTGAGGAACCTAATTAAAACAAATTTGTAAAGATGGGTTTTTGTAGATTTATTTAAAATGTGTAGTCTCAAGTTTTTAATTACTTGAATCAATCTTATTATATTAAGTTGAGATAGACATATAGATATCAAACTAGAGTCTTTGGTCATATCTCAACTTAATCTTATTCATTTAGTTTGCGGGTTTTGGAACCCATACTAACTCAACATCCTTTTTCTTGTAAGGACATGAAAACGAATAATGTCCAAGATGCAAACAATAATGAAAACATATAGAATCAACCTCATATTTCTTTCTATGATTTTGTTCTAGGTTGTTCTTGGGTACATATGTATTTGTGCCTTTAGGTACATACATAGATTGACTCTTTGGCACTTGTGTTCTTCTCCAACTAGGTTTTTGATAATATTTTCCTTTAGGCTTGTAACCTAGTCCTTTCCTTCCAACTTGATGGTAAGAATCATTTAAGATTTTATCAAGAATGCCATTATTACTTAGACTACTAACTTCTTGTTGCAGCTTAGAAATCTCATCCATTCTCTTCTTAATATCTAGCTTTGCTTGATCTAGATTAGATGATAAAGAATCTCTTTCTTTCACGATAGTATCATAATCTAGATGTGTACACAGAACATGTTGTTTTGGAAGATCATTTACTTGAGTTTGCAAATTTAACTTTTCTAGAGAAAGAAGATTGCAATTTGCTTCTACAGATTTTAGCTTAATATCATGACCTTCAATAACCTTTTTGAGATCTTCATTTTCAGATGTAAGAGCAAGAAACTTAGCATGGAACTCATCATTTGCTTTATTAGATTTCTTTAATTTCTTCTTGCACTCAATATATTTATTATGTGTCTCTTCAAGACTAGCAACTAGCTCTTCTTTAGATAAATAAAAAAGGCTTACCTCTTCTTCTTCTTCTTCTTCACTTATTTTAGCAATAAGGCATTCTTTATGTGTATCTTCCTTCTTTGACCTCCATGGGAAACCAAGTGTTGTGTGGCTTGTTCCTAAGCACCAACTGCAACTTGTTGAAGATTGGTCCATACTTTTCCTTTGTTTGCGGTTGTAGACACCATCACCCTTCATACTTCAAGACTCGATTAGAGCTCCTTGAAGCCTGCTCTGATACCAATTGAAAAACAACTAGAGGGGGGTGAATAGGGTTTTAAGGTTATTTTAATAATTATTTAACTCAAACAACCAACCACAAGAATATTGGAGAAGGGGAAAAGGATTTAGAGTGGTTCCAACCTTAGCAAATACTAAGGAAGTCAGTCCACTACCTGGTTGCTTACCCAACTGGGATTTTGAAAGAATCAAATTTATTACCTCGCAAGGACTTTACATAAAATTACAATTCTTTCACCAAACCCTTCAGACAGCCTTCACCTAGAAGTAGTTGCACCAACCTTGAAGCAGCCTTCTTGAAGTAACTTCAAGCTCCCCCTTGAAGTAACCTTCCTCTTGAAGTAGCTTCCCGTTGCAACAACCTTCTTGAAGTAGTCTGAAGTCCACCTTCTCCACCGAGAAGAACCTTCTCCAATCTGCAGCCTCCAACCCTAGGAGTAGCAAGGAGAATACAAAGGATAAAAGGAACAAGAAGGACAAATAGAAATTACAATACCACTTTGCAGCTCAAGGCTTGATTTCCTATATCAAGCGTTTTGATCTCCTAACCAATGTATATAGAAGTGTAATTGTAGTGGATAGGAGATGCTAGCCTATAGGACACGAAATTGGAGCAAGGAGAAGAATAGCCAATGCAAGTGTTGCTCAATTTCTCAAAACAGATTGACAATTGTAAGTGTAAGCTCAAGTGTATCACAAGTGTAGATTGGTGAGTTTAGGTGTCCTAAGGCATGTCCTATTTATAGGAATGACCTACAAGTGCTTAAGAACGTTCTAGACACTTTCTAGGGGGTTCTTAGTGCTCAACTAGCTGTTATGTGTCCACTAATTACATTTGCAACGGCTAGTTAATTGACCCTGAAAAGTGCAGACAGAACTCTTCTCGGTCGAAGATTTGTCAACCGAGAATCCTTCTCGGTCGAAGATTTGTCGACCGAGGGACTTCCTGGAGAAAGTGTTTACAACGTTCATTTCCAATTCCCAACCACTTTGTCTACTGATTCTAACGGCTAGTAGGGTCTATTCTCGATCGAAGATTTTGTCGACCGAGAGTTTCTCGGTCGAAGTTTTTGTCGACCGATATTTTCTCAATCGACGATTTGTCGACCGAGAATATTACTGACTCAATGTATTCATTTACTAAGTGTGTGTATCAATGTGCAATTGTGATACTATCTTGGGGAATGGCCTATCTAAGTGTTGTGAGTGGATAGGGAAGATCTAAATGCTTGATTTACATGATATCTAATTACTTGTACATTATATACTTGTACAAGCATTTACATTTGATTACAATCATGAAAATAAAGCGATCAAATTGTTCTTCCAAGTCTTTGTTATCCACCACCTTATATGCTTGTTCCTGAAATACTCAAATAGCACGTTAAAACCACAAGAATGAAATGTTTGTCATCATCAAAATAAAGGGATTATCATAATCTCCAATTTGGCCAACATGAACAAAACCTAAAATAATAATAGGAAATTATATTATTACTTGCCCTCCGTTTTACACACCTGATTTTGCACAAAAAGATATCTTATTAGGAAATAATTTTACAGACAAATTTGAACTATATGTGCAACATAAACTATATATAAAATTCTTAACACCATGTAACAATTAGACTATGATAAAACAAGTACAGACAACATATAAAAGAGAAACAATTATTCTTCACAGCCAGCATGGTGATCATAATAATAAAGAAAAGGAGCAACCAATATTAGGAAAAATAATTGAACAATTAAATATGCAAACTATTGAAACATTATTTGAAAAGAATTCTAGTGAGAATCCATTTGCTTTATGAAATATTAGCCAAGAATGAGCTACTACAGAACTAATAGATCCCAAAAAGATAACAAGGGTCAAACCAATGAGATATAATACTGTTGATATATAAGATTTTAGAACTCAACTACAAGAGTTAGAAAATTACACCTTATACAAAGATCCAAAAGTACTCACTCTAGGCCAATGTTTATTATAAGAAATCATGCTGATATAAAGAGAGGAAAAGTGAGAATGGTGGTTAACTACAAATAGTTAAACCAATACACAAAATTTGATGGACACTTTCTACCTCATAAAGAAACACTAATAAACATGACAAGATGAAAAAATATATATTCTAAATTCAACTATAAGTCGGGATTTTACCAAATAAGATTATATGAAAAAAGTATACCACTAACATCATTTAGTAGTCCACAAGGACACTATGAATGGAAAGTAATACCCTTTGGGTTGAAAAATTCCCCACAAATATATCAAAGAAGAATGGATAAGATATTTGAACCCTACAACTCATTTTGTCTAGTATATGTAGATGAAATTTTAATAGCCAGTAATAATGAAGAGGAACATCTTAAACATCTGAATATATTCTCTCTTCTTTGCCAAAAAGTAGGGATAGTTTTATCTTAAAAAATACAAAACTTTGTAAAACCTAAAATAGAATTCTTAGGACTAATATTAGATTCTAGTGGAATAGAATTACAAGAGCATATCTTAGAAAAATCACTAAGTTTCTAGATAAACTTGAAGATAAAAAAAAACTTCAAAGATTTTTGGGAAGTTTAAATTACACAGAACAATTCTTAGAAAACCTAGTAAAACTTAGAAATCCACTACAAAAATTATTAAAAAAGAATTCTATCATTATTATGATAGAAGAACTAATAAAACATGTTACATTTATAAAAGAAAAATGCAAAAGTTTACCAAGACTAGATCTTCCTTTAGAAGGAGACAATTTAATAATAGAAACAACTTCAGAAGAATTTTGGAGAGCAGTTCTAAAGAAAAAAGATAAACAACTAGAAAAAATATGTAGATACACTCCATGATCATTTACAGATACTAAAAAAGATATCATTCCAATGAAAAAGAATTATTAGCACTTAAAAAAGGAATTAAGAAATTTTCCTATTTTCTATTACCTAAAAAATTCCTAGCAAGGGTAGATAATACCTAAGTAAAAGATTTTATTAAAATAACTTACCATCCACACCTGAATATAAAAGATTAAGTTGATGGCAAACATTTTTTGCAGAATATATTTTTGATATCGAGGTTATTAAAGGAGAAACTAACTTTATTGTAGAATTCCTTTTCAGAGAATACAATGGAGCAAGTTGGTATGAAACTTGAAGACTTTTTAGAAAGAGTACAACTTAGTTGTAGAATACTACAAGAATATTTTCAAGATATGATCAAATTAATAAAAAAACAAGATAGTATTATTAACAGTATTGAAGAAAATAAATAAGATATTGTAGGGATTTTAGCAGAATTGGACAGCATCAGGAGAGAAATATATTCAGAAGCAGCAAAGAACGACAAAATAAAAGGTAAAAGACCAATAAACATATCCCTTGAAATCTAAGATGCAATCAGTAGCCTAAAAACTACTAAAGAAAATACAAGCCAAAAGGCGAGAGATAGCAGCTTTAAAACTGCAAAAACTAGCCTCACAGCAGAAAATGCAATCTCCTTGGAGAAAGATCATAGCCTAACGACCATAAGTAGTTTTCAAACTACCAAACTAGTCTAATTACTGAGGAAAATATCACTTCAGAAAATAGCTCCCGCCTAACAGCGGAAAATATTATCTCTTCGGAGAAAGAATCATGCTTGACAACGAATAATATTAAACTGATGCTTGAGAAGATTTTTAAATTTAGGGTATCTCAGGTTGAGCATGAAAGTTATTTGTAGCTAAATCTCACTACATTTTCAGCAAAATGTGAAAATGAGTACAAATCTCTACTTGAGATTTTGTATAATTTGAAAACTTCAGAAACCTGCTATCCAAATCACAAAGGAATTTATTCTAGAGTTAACTTTAACCAAAGAGCTGATTCAAAAATAATTAAATATTGCTTCAGAATATGAGTAGTAAATCTCATATATCTGAGCAATGATTTTGGAGAAATTCAGGGACTTCCCCAAGATATAATAAAAGTAGTCAGAGAATCCAAGAATAATAGTTCACAAGTAAAACCTACCAGTGAGTTATATATTAAAGTATTCTCAGCAATAGAAAACTGAGAAAAATAAAGAAGTTCAATCCAGTTCATTGCATTAAGATGGGAGTATCTTTTCCAGACTACATTAAAGAAATTGAAGACATTCGTCAGACATTTGAAAGATAAAAGATAG
>OY856413.1:527869878-528019878 GCA_963693085.1 Alisma plantago-aquatica | reverse complement strand
GTGAATAAAAATGTGAACGAGAACGAAAGCAATGTTCACTCTAAACATACGTTCACCACTAACTCATAATTAGGAGATGTTCTATGTAGTTTCCATATACATAATATGGATATAGTATCTGATACAGTCAGGTTGTATTACAAGACGTTAACCTTGGTTATATTTTTTTTTCTCATTACAATTTTTTTAATTTGCATTACATAATGTTCCTTCTTATTACTATTTACTTTGTTCCAAATTTGATCTGTTAGACAAAAAATTTGGTAGATCCAGAATGTAATATTGATTGTCATCCTTAATTACATATTTCTTATTTTCATTATGGATTCTCAGTTCTCTTTACAAAATATTTTTTCCTATTATAATTTATATGTACTGGGTTTATTCTCTAAAATAATAGAATTTCATACACCCAGGTTGTAATAAAGAATGTCATCATTGTCTACAACAATTTTATTCCCATTGCTAGTTCTCTATTCTCATTACAAAGTGTTCCTTATTATTACAAAATTTGATGTATCGAGGTTCATTCTATGGGGTAGCATAATTTGATACATCAAGATTGTTTTACAAAATTTCATCCTTGATTACATTTGTTTCCTCTTCATTACAAATTATCTATACAGATTGCAAATCTTTCTTTCTTATTACATGATGTCATCTTTGCTTACTTTATGTTATAACTCACTATATGTGGCCAAAATACCACTTGTTTACTTATTTCTTATATTACAAAAATTCAGTTCTAGTTACAACATGCTCTTTCATATTATATTTTTTCTTTGCCCGTTAAAGTTTCTCTTTGCTAGTTACAATAGTGCCTTGCTATTTACTTTGTTTTAGATTATATATTCTCATTAAATAATACTTATTTTATTATAATTTTTTGTTTTGTAGGCATATTCTTTTTTTGGGTATCTATATTTATGCAAATATGATGGAAAATACAACTATGATGTGAAACTTATTTGTACGCAATAACATTTTATAGAATTTAAAAACTCTGTAAGGATATATTCTATATTGTAATGAGAACATGGAATTTGTTATAGAAAGGAGAAACTTGTAAATGAGGATGACGTTTTGTAATAAAATATGGGAGTATTATTTTATTTCTCATTTGTTTATTTGTCTCCATAAAAGGATACCACTACAATGGTTTTAGACTCGTTACGTTAGACATGGGTTTACTTCAAGATTGGTACACGATCAAAATTGAAGTTGTTGGCACCTACTATTTTTACTCTCAATTAGACTTGCATTGCTACTCCATGCACATATAATCATTTACATCGTAAATGATAATAGTTCCACAGCTACTATTTGTCGAATTGTACGTATCCAGCAGTGATGAAGCTGTCAGCTGCAATTGTATTCTTAGATCAGGCTTCCACCACCTATCCATGCACATTTAATTATTTATAACATATTTACTAGTAGTGCCACCGCTACTCCATGCACGTAAAGGCTATAGACATAATTACAATCGTTTCCACCGCACCTCCATATCAGCAGAACGCATCGTTAAATTGGGAGTCGGGTGACTTGGCTTATCTACCTGCATGGGCAGTGAGTGAATAGCCATATATATATATATATATATATATATATATATATATATATATATATATATATATATATATATATATATATATATATATTTATTTATATATATATCTATATAAATATATATATATATATCTATATATATTTATATATATACATATATATACATATATATATATATTTATATATATATTTATGTATATATATATATACATATATATATATATATATTTATATATATATACATATATATACATATTTATATATATATATATATATATATATATATATATATATAGTCCCCTTAGTTCCTGCTTTGACGATCGGCCAGGTGATTGTTGCACGATGGGCATGGCTCCCATGCCAAAAGCCACTCCGGTCGAGGGCATCCAACCCACACCACTACCCCTCGCCAACAAGAGCCTGACCACCAACGTCTCATATCACACAGTTCAGGTAGCAGATAAGGAGATACAAGCACAAGCCAGCATGGAGGGAGACGGTGACAGATAACCATGCCCTAGAACTAACTTTTAGGGATTCTATAATCCATATAGTATTTGAGGTCCAAGGATATTCCTGGTCAGTTAATCCCAAGGTAGGGTGACTTTTATTCAAAAATTGTTTCTTTTTACTCAAAAGTACGACCAAAGAGGCAATTGATGATTATGATACCTAACTGAGTATATATATGTGGCTCAACATTGATTAGTGATATAATAAATGTGAATGGTTGAATAAAAGAACCATGACTTATATCATGATCATGCTAATCTTATTGAGGTTATTTGGTTACAATTGGAGAGAAAATGAAAATTTTATATGGCCATACTAGACCTAAATATGATGTCCTCAAAAAATTATCCGATAGGAAAAATAGTAGAAACAACGCCTTAAATTTGGAAGAAATCTTTCTTAAGTCATGGTGAAAGTATGTTTCAAATTTCAGTTCCAATAGACCTTCTAGTAAAATATTATTCAAAATAAAAGATCTTAGATATTTTGATTAGTTGGGATTGAGGACTATAGTTGATTAGATAATTTATGAGTCACACTAGTTTTGGCTCCATTGTCCCCCAATCTCATAATGACAGGAATAGGTGGTTGCGATCAGGACTCTTATGGAAGTAATCACCGACAAGGAATCAAGGAGACTAGCTAGGTCGGCTGAGTTATCCACACTCTTCAGATCCAAACAACCATTCACAATAGTCTTGTGGTGGAATATAGAGAACAAATAACCTGTCATCCTACACTCGCCTCTCCACATAAACAACCACATTAAGTTGGACAAGGAAGACAAGGAATGGAGGTACAGAGGAGAATAGAGGGGGTATGTAATAGATATAAAGATGAGATCCTTGTCAGAGGAGTTCATCCCCAAGGTTCCTTGGGCTGCCGTGATGGTATTGTTGGTGTATGAAGTCAGTGTTGTCTGACGAAGAAGAAGGGAAAATGTGGAGTTGGAGTTTCCCCATCCTTTGGCGGTGGTGTTGAGTTCCTGGAACTCCTATGGAGCCGCACATAGATAAGATTGTTCCCAAGAGCTTTGGGTATTGTTTTCCCCCTTTCTCTTATTCACCACAATGGCACCCAACCCCCAAATCCTGAACTAGTCGGAGTTGGTTGGAATAGATAGAGCTGATGTTGAGTGAATTTGAGGAGTTAGGCTTGCTCGTGGTGGTCGATTGTTTCTACAGACATCCTGAGGAGAGATCTTGGGCACAAGAAACCTTCTTTCCCATTTCCTCACCCACAGTGAGCAGTAGTGAGATTGAAGGATGAGGAAGATCTATGGAGTCTCAACAACAATCTATGGGAACCTGCTCCTCGAACCCAACCTCCTCTAAAAGGCTAAGAACCTTAGGGGAAGCCTCTACATGTCCTCACCACCTACAATACCTCTCCCTGTTTCAGGAGGTTGCACATCTCTTTGGTCTCATAAGCTTGATTTGAGAGTTGAGGAAGAAGCCTCCATGGGAAGGAGAATTGCCACTGCAAATGCTAGTTGGACCCCTCCCGCACACATTTCTAGTCTTTCCATATGTCGACAACCCTTTCCCCTTCTTTCTATCTCATCGTGGTTCATGCCCTAGTCGTGATTCACAGCAGCATGTGACTGAAGGAGTCTATCAAGGTGGATGAAGACCATGGTGATAGAAGAGGGTAAGAAGTTGTGAACCCTTGCTGACTGCCCTACTCATAGTGGCACCCAACTAATCGACGGATCCAGGTGCGGCGGCGCCTCCTGTTCGGAAGACAAAGTCGATGCTTGACAATGCAAAGAGAGGAACGGGAGTGGAGAGTCCAGTTCAACAAGATGAACCGGTATGAGCTGGCTAATCCCAGCTAGACTAGCTAGCAAACCGGGAATGAACCAACCAGATTGGGCCAATCAAAAGTCATGACTCAGGCAGTGGGACCCGTCAAACTAGGTAAATGCTAATAATTTCTAGAAAATGTTACATTCTTAGAAAATGCATAACAAATATCTCCCTTGGCCTAGAAATACCCAAAAAATACCCATAGAATCAGAAAAATGCCCTCTTTATTATGAAACCACTTAATTAGATCTAGGAGACATCATTATTGATGAGTTTTTCTCTACAAGATAATACTCCTATTTAGGGTTCATTAAATTAAATAACTAGTATCCAGTTGATATTAATTCTCAGAAAAATTGTCCTAGAACCCTACTAATTATATACATCCATATTTAGATTCTGACATGAGTAATATGTCTAAATAATAGGTCATTTTTCTATTAATGACTATTTAGATGCTTTTAATTCTAGAAAATGGACTAATCATTAGAAAATTATGAAATATGAACCAGACCCCTAGAATGATGTCCTGATCAGTAGAAAAATATTAGACATAAGTTCTAGGTTGTTTGAACCTAGATTTGGACAAACCCTAATTTGTACCTAAAATACCTAGAATATGATGAACATTTATTAATGATGATTAATTGTTATTAATCAGGTGATGACCAGAGTAGTACATGAACTTGGATGTATAAGGAACCTTTGAACTCAGGTACGTGGATATAAGTATAAGACTAATTTTGCTGGATGATTTAATTTTGAGTAAATGCTTGCAGGTAGTTGTATAATTTTGTTGGATGCATATCTACATGTATTGTCATTTCCGCCTTGAACAATAAGAACACTTAGAAAATAAAATGGAATGTAGTTACTTATGTTTCAATAATCTCCCTATTAGAGAGGGAAATTATTAATGTTGACTAGCACCTCCCTAATGGTACAAGGTATGCAGGGAGATCCCTAATGGTACAAGGTACGCGGGGATAGGGCTCAATAATATATGTTTGTGCTAAGTCCACCATAGTAATACATGTCTATTGAAATATGATTAATAACTTGGGTTTACCTGATTCTATGCCTTAAATAATGTTTTCATTTTCTTTTCTTCTTTCTTCAAGTATTTTAAATATGACAACATAGTATAGTATCTTTCAACCATGTACCAACATTATGTTGATTCATTGTTTCATGTATGTTTTAGGTTTAGAGCTAGCATGGGAGAAAAGTAAAGTATGTGAGCAAGTTGTATAGGTTGTAACTATTGTATAGATCCTAGTTAGCATACATGTTTAGACTTGTAAAATTTCTCTTTTCAATATATAAATGTAAGTTGTAACAATTGATGTTGTAAAGATACATGTTTATTGTTGAGAAATGTTGTGGTTGTATGTTCACGTATGCGTATGTCGCTTTCACATCGCTCTCTGAAATGATTGTCTAATGTTTTTGGATTTTATCTTCTCATCTCCATGGGGTTTTTAGGAGGTGAAAATCTAGGGATGTTACATCGACTCAAGGCAAAGTCATTTTCCCTATCTTATCCATGAGAGAGCTATACTGTTAGTGCATCAAAGTGCCACTGACTGTTAGTCGCTATTTCACATCAAGGAAAAGTTGGTGACCCTCTCTTACCACAAGAGAGCATCACTAGTTGATTTTGTTCTTAGGCTCTTCTACCACAGAAGGTAGAAACAACTAAAAATTGGTGGGATCACACACCAATAGGTGGGATGATACAATGGGCTCCACCAGAGCGATATTTATAGGCCTCCGTGATATGTGGTTACGACTAGGAATCATATTCCAATTCCCAATCTAATTCCAATGTTGCAAATAGAGAGCCATCTTCTCTCATGTTAGATTTAACTCCTATTAGTATTGGTGACACAAGACAACTCCTACTCAAAGCCCCAATTCAATTAGGGCATGGGTCAGACCATTCGTATCCCATCAGAGGATGCTCGCTGCCCTATGCATGAAAGAGATGACCAACAAATTGACAAGGAGGGCTTCAAGGTCTTGAAAAAACTCTAGAAATGCATCCAAGAACGAGCCAACAAATAAGTAGATGGGGTGATGTTAATATAGGCAACGGATAATAGGAGGGATGTAAATAATGTGGAAGCATTGGTTGAGGAGACAAAGAGTCCAAGTGTTGAGATGGATAATGAACAACTTTCTACAAACAACAATGAGGGACCTGACCAGTCTACCCATGCAACAAGAAAGGATAGGATGACACATGAGTGTCATAGTAGGTGGAAAAGCATCACTTGGGGACACAAAATGCCCCAGAGGGACAACAATATGGCCAACATCCTGGAAAATAACAAATTCAATGCATTGTCTGACTCAGATAGGGAGGACGGGGAGATTGTAAACAAAGAGGGGAGAAAGGATAAGAAAAAGAGGAAGAATGTGGAGCCTAGAAGGAGGACTACATCTCAAAATAAATAAATCATGTATATAGTCTTGTGGAATGTGAAAGGCAGTTGTGAAAGACACAAGAAGAAAGATATATGGTCTTGGATAGGTAGGATTGGAGTTTCTATAACTGCAATTGTAGAAACAAAAATAAAGAAACATAATATGCATACAATGACAAGTTTATTTCCTCATAGATGGAATAGTGTCTCTAATCATGTGGAAGTGGATCTGGACAAGGTGTGTGTGGGGTGGAACTCCAATGTCTAGAATGTACTTGTGATGGAAACACTATAGTAGGCTATCATAATGGACTATAGGAATTGTATGGCTGCCAATGATGTTCACAACTATGCACATAACATGGCCAGGAAAAGATATAATATGTAAGAAAAATGGGAGAGTGTATCAAAGAGGATGAGTATTCCATGGTTTATCATGGGTAGCTTCAAAAATATTAGACTCCAAGTAGAGAAAAAGGGGAGGGAGACCTTTGCCAACATCAGTGATCAACACATTCAATAGAGCCAAAGATAAAGCAAGATTTTGAGCTCCTCATGAAAACTGAGCAAATCTTCACCTAGAACGATGAAAGGAAACTTTAATACCCTCAATTTTGGTAAAATTGAATCATATAAATATAAGGCATGAATTATATCAGATCAAATTTTTGTTGGTATGTAGTAGAAGAGAAGAAACTATTGGGTCATACAATCATACATGATTATATTATAAGGATCAAAGTTATAAATAAATGATTTAACTTAGAACATGACATGTACATGATTCACATAGATAAACAGTCTAGATATATTAGTGTCCAAGTGAGGATGATTAATTTATGAAGGTGTCATCACCCAGAAGATTTTTTGTTTGGTTTTGAAGGCATGCGTGACTTACACAACAATACATGAGCATCAACATAACTCTTTGATTTTATGATACAAAGACTTAATAAGAAAATTATTATTCACTTTATATATGTTAGAGACTGTCCAACATTGAGAATATTCTAGATGACCAAGATGTTCACAACAATAAAGTATGGGTTTTCATGGATTAGATAACAATATATATCTCTAAAAGAAGCATTTATAGGTATACTAGAAAACTTCTCAGAGCGTTGGTGAAGATATTCCTATGAATGATGATATGGAGGTCATTCCACATACTATAGTACATCGAACACTAACAAAGAGATAGTCTAAGGTAATGCAACATGATGAAAATGAATAACCAACTTCTACTACTTATTTGGTTGTTTCATATGATGATGTACTCTCGAGTAGAGTAATATATGACACCACAAATTACTTTTTCTATTTTATCTCTAGTTCTAGTTCATACCAAAAGAATGGATTGATTGGGTGTGTGCAATGTAGAGGAACATAAACAACATGTTTAGATTGTGAAGGACCCTAACTTCTTCTATTATCTTCAATGTTGATTGGATAGTGGACCTACATGATAGTTAGTTGCATTAAATTATTTACAAAGATGATTTTATGGGATGAAATGGTTCCTCCTATGCAACCACCACACCTTCTATATGCAAATCTAGGTGATGTGATAAAACTTGAACCAAATTTCCCACTTGATTTAGAAAATTGACATTACTAGTTACTGTCTGCCACATACTATCTTAGTCATATAAGAAGTTAGTCCATCTCAAGTCTTTACAGATAGGAAAACACAAAAGCCACCAGAAATGCATCACTCATACTTTGTGCCTCTTCTTATAATTTCACGCACACCTACTGCACTACCTCTACAAATGAGAGAATACATTTCAAACTCATTAGATGAGTTTTAGGGTGAAAAGAAATGTCATTTCAAGATTCCTCAAAGTCCATTCAAATTTCCATGACTGTACTATTGAGCCCTAATATTAAATGACTCATCCCTTATTCATAATCCTTTCATCTGGAACTTCTTTGATTTTCCAATACAATCTAGATGATGATTTAGGATTTCTTATCCTTCATTTTGGGTTTAATTTTTGTGTGGGACAAGCACATTTCTAGTCTTGCAATAGAGGGTGGGTGGTACATAATCCATTTCACCCACACTTATCCTTTTGACATCCTTGTTTTTAATTTATCATTTTAGCATTTCATGCATCAAATGCATGTAGTTTATATTCACATAACATTTATCTTTCTTGAAGAAAACATTATGTAGTTGACTTAGTTTACATTCCTTTCATTATCATGTTTAACAATTGTCATTCAACCACACTTTCTTGTAGTAAATTATCCATGTTTGTTATCTTTCTGAAAACATGTCCATTTATCCAAATAATATTAAGGTCATTTTCCCTATGAAGTATGGAAGGAGTTAGAGGAACCGAGATGAGAAAAACATGGAATTCTTCCTACTGATTAATGAATCACATTCACAAAACTTTTATGTGTCCACATATCATGCCATTTCTTGGGTGTAGTGGATTTTATGGAATAAAATTTATTGAATCATATAGATAAGTTTTCACATGATTCAAACCCTTTTCTACTCTTCCTCTTCCATCTTCTTACATCCAATCCACCAAAAAAAAATATTTCATAAAGTGACCTAAACCCCATATTTGGGGCAGAATTTGCTCCATCTATCTTCCTCTCCCATACCACTCTCTATGTAAAAGGGGTGTACAGATAAATAATGATAGAAAATTTTAAAAGATTCAAAACAAGAAATGGTTATCTAAGATATAAAATAAGTAGGTACAATGCAATTTATGACTGAATTTATTAAAGATATGCATTCCTCCTTCCATGCCTCCATTCACTCCCTTTCTTACCTAGGGCCATGTTATGTTCTCCATTTGGCATGCATTTACCATATCCTAGTGCTAGATTGTGTGATACTTGTTGTTTTGAGGAAGTTTTCATTTTTTTTCTTCAAATCCTTAAACATATGCAATTTTAGAACTATGGTGAGGAAATGGTGTTGTGAAAAAAATCTAGTAACAATTATATGGCTAGTTGTGTTGCATGATCTCAGAAGGGTTGGTAGTCTGACAATATCTGATGTAAGGATCAAAGCATTATGTGATTATGAAGCATGTCAAAATTTTGAGAGTATCTATTCATAGAGTATTTTTATTTACTTGACGACAAGAAAATTCCAAGATCATTTTTTTTTATAAATATAAATTGATCATGTCTTAAGATACACTTCATGCTGAGATTCAACATTTGCTTGATTGATTTTCCTTTGTGCTTTCACTTTCCTTTCACTATTTTATATTTCTAAAATTGAATTAATTTTTAACGTGTTTTTATATTTTAATTTTAGGTTAATGTAATAAAAATAGGAGAAGTTATAAAACATCCACAAAATGTCAAAGAAATGATCTAAAATGTTAAATCATGAATCCTTCAACTCTGACAATTGAAATGTGGACCATAAAGTATAACATGTTAATAAACTGACTCTAGGTTTTTTGTCCAAATTAAGAATGGAAAATTCAATCTAGTGTTTACGTAATTTAATTATCGAGAGAACATATACATATTTTGACATTGCCAACCGATTGATTGGTCCATGATTTAATTTTCTAGTAGAGAACCACAAATTAGCAAAAAATAGCCCACAGTTGTTGGATGATGTCAGATCAACTTAAAACCTTGGGCATGCTTTATAAAAAGCAAATAAAATTCCAAATAGGGAGGTTGTTCTAACCAAATCCATCCTAAACCTTTGCTATTTTTTGGGAGAGCACTTAAAAACATTGATGGCTTGACATGGAGACATGCTGCATTAGAGAAGTGATTGCATATTTGAGTAGTCATTATGAGAGTTATCTTGCACAACACAAAGCATCTTCTTCACACTACAATAGTATTCACAAAATCTATTTTCTATCTTAATGGAACATATTTTGCTATTTTATAGCCACTGGATGAATATCTAATCCAAATGGAGTTTTTTCACAATTAGGACTATCACCACACTCTATGAATGTGCCCTTATTAATCCTTCTATAGTTGTATATGTGTCTCACTTGTTTACTTATATGAAGTACAAGAGGAGTGATTTTGGGGTCCTAATGTTATTTAGGCATGTATTCAAAAAATAAAAGTGATGTATTAATGACTTAAGGTAGCTCGATAAACATATAAGTTTAATATCCTTAAATGGTATATGCCTTTAGACATATAAAGGAAAGATCATGAATATCTAGATTTCATACTTCTAGCCAGCCTCAAATTAGGTTGTGTCAAATTCATAGAAGTATATTGGTACCTAATCTAGACCCAATCAAAACCTAAAAATAAACTTAATGGATATCAACCCTTGGAGTTGGATTTTAGATTTGAGACATCTCCTAGGAGGATTTTAAGGTTAGTGGTTATTTAATCTAAAATAATTTATCATTATCTAAAATTACAACTTCCATTCTATTTATTACTTAAGTGATAGTGAAAAGTAGTTTGTTGTCTTCTTATCACATATTTCACAAATAGATAGAATAAGAAGGTAAATCCTTCACTGTGGTTTAATTGTTGGAAAGGAATTGTAATTGAGTGATTCATTACACTATAACATTAGGGAATCTACTTGATAACTATAATTGTGGAAAAACAAGGTTTTTGTGCAAACATGATCAGTTGTATAACTAAAACTAGGAATATTGATGAAGTTATTTTTTATGAAAATATTGAAAGATCCAATTATAAATAATAGTATACATTATTTATTTCATAACTCTAGTTTTTTTCTAACATATTCATATTGGTAAGAAATTTCAAGTTTGGGTGATGAATTAGAAACTTTATATTGAGTTGTATTACAATGAGTTAAGCTATTTCAATCCTATGTGTTGTCACATCCTCATTTCTTTAGGTATGTGATTTTGATCCCAATGCATTCATGACTTCAATAAATACCTCTATATATGATAGTTGACCCTAACTTCCCTATTAAGAAAACCCAACTTTAGCGTCTTCATCTTCTTTGACAACTGTTACAGTCACAACACACATGCTCCTTGGCATTGTTATTCATGCCTAGAATCTTCATCACACCTTAACAAATGTCTACCTGCATTCAATTTTGGCTAATTTACTTGGAGCCAGTGCAGCCGATCTGACCTTCATCTCCAATCACCACGAATGGAGTCACACAACTCCTTCTCATAGAAAAATTGGAATCATGGTGAGTTTCTATGACTCATAGTATCCATTCAAACACCCTCTATTGGTCTTTCACTTTACCCATCCATAAGGTTGAAAAACCCCATGTCAAACAACAATGATGGGGTGTGTGGTCAGGACAATGCTACTTGATTTTTTCCTCAATTTTTCTCTAGTTAACTTAATACGATGCACATGAAGTCGAAGCATCTATTTTCTTGTTTTTTATGTTATCATGTCATCATTTCCATGAAGCCACTCATGCTCCCCTTTTTGTCTCAGGTTGTGAGTGGGTTTTAGCATCCTTGTCCTCTTGAACCTTAAGGTTTAGCTAGACGGAGTATGTGGGACTCAGTAAATTGTGTGGTGTTCTCACATTTGGGTGGAAATTCTTGGATGTAGTTATGAGGGCCCCACCATGGTTGACTACTTCATTATAGTAGTTGAGGTAAGAAGGTAGAAGAGGGCCTAAGATCATTGTGTATTTTGATTCCATGTGTCACATGTGATATTGTTTAACTTAGATCTTAGAATAATTTTTGGTATGTTATGTAATGTACTTGAGTTTAGAATAGTATCGTCTTTCATGCCTATGCCTCATTAAATAATTGAAGGGTTGTTTGGTCTTTTTATTTTTTGTTTATGTAAACCCCATAATATGATAAATTTATTTATCTATACCCTAATTTGCTGATACTGAGAACTTCACTCCTTTTGATTGGTATGTCCTATGGGGTCAAGTAATATATGGTTTCTGATTGATTTTTTGAGATATATCCATTGGGCTAGGTTAGTAATCATGATTCTGACTATAGTTTCTTGGATCTCATGACATGACCTAATTGGGGTTCATGATATAATAATTAGGGTTTGGGTTATAAATATAGGAAAATTAAGGTCTTGAGATTAGTATAATTGGAGTGATTGTTCCTACTGAAATTGTTAAGTGATCCATGCCTTGGGTTTTGTTATACTACATCATTTAGTTTTGCTTTCTTATTAGTGTTTAAAGTTAATATTATATATGCTACAATGTGAGCAATATAATCTTTTAAGAGGTATTTATCATATGCAAATCTTATTAATATTTACTGCATTAAGATTCAAGTTAAGATTAGATCAGTGACTAGAGTATACCTCTTAATGTTTAAGATCAGTGATTCAATTATGGCTTAAAATCTTAATTAAGATAAGATCATATCATATCAGAATAAGAGCTAATAACTTGGTCCTACTCATTAGCATATTTATGAAAGTTTGGTACATCAGGAGGCCCCTCCACTTTACGTGTAAATAGGCGATATCACCTCCTTAATAAAATTTAAAGGAAGTAAAAAAATCCATCTTTTTAGAAAGACAAAATTTATTAAGGGATGCATGTATAATATTCTAAGTAAATAACCATGCACGAGATACATTATAAAATGTCAATAGTAGTAGAAACAAAAGTAATAATCCTATCACATGGATTTCAATGTTCATTACATGATTTTTCCCAAAAGAAAAAGATAAGAGAAAATGATCTAGCTATATCAACCTAGACATCCTTTCAGATAGCTTGTGATATACTCCTAAGATGACTTAATTCAAACTTTTCCTTTTCCTTACTCAGCACCACTACCTGGGTGGTTGGGAAAGCACCTAGCTAATGGTGAAAGTAAACAAGGTATGTGTCACAAAACTAGTCTAGGATAACAAGATAAGTAAAGCAAATAAGAACATGCTAGGGTTCATCATAAGATGAAGATAATAAGAGTATGAGGCTATATTCAAAAGAAACTTGCCATTAACAACTATATTAAAAAAGATTTGCATGTATGACAATTATATCTACCTAACTAAGTAGGGTTGAGGCACCTACCGGACCTCTAACCTATAGGAGATGAGAGGATAAGACATTCCCAGTCACCTACACAATTATATAGGGAAGAATAAAAAAATTTTCCCAGGGAGATTAAATACATGCCCTCTATGGGTGGTTGTACATAAGTGTTGCTAGTTTAAATTAAATAGAACATTAATCTACATGCTATAAAAGTAGTCATGGTATGAGTATTCATGATATTCAATAAGCATGGAAGTGGGGTATAAGACCCAAATAAGAAGAAATTATAATATGATTTGAGGCATGAATAACATTAGGATTCAAGAACAGAAGATTTAGGGTTCATTTAAGCCTCATTAAGGAAATATAGGGTTTGGATGCAATTATCCAAACATATTGTGTAAGGAATGCACATATCTCTCTTACTCATCAATTACTAACTTTCGCCACTTTAATTGAGTCCAAGTTCCACTTTGCCTATTTTCAATGTATTAACATGTATTAGAGTACATAGTGCACATTAATGTATAGAAACTCTAATTTCAGAACTTTTTAGAAAAACCTCATATTTAGATTTTGAAAATATCACCAATGAACGTATTAGGTTCTCCTGATGAACAAAACATATTTTTATGTTAATTTTGGAGTTATGATGATTAAGATGTAATTTTTATGGATTTGATGCATCAAATTCATTTTACAAAAACCACCCCTCATCAAATAATGAAATCAGACCTTGAAAATATTTTTATTAGATAGAGATTAATTTTCCAATTCCAAAACATATTTATTAGTCAAATTTGGATAAGCAGATTAGAGGATATGAATTTTTCAATACTGACCAATAGGAAATTGCCACATCATCAAACTGATCGAGATAATTTAAGAGAGAGGGATAGGGAGAAAACACAATTTGACCCAAGATCAGGTTTGAAATTGCATAGGTAACCAAACTAGAGCTTCTAGAGAAGGTAAAACAACAAGAAACCCAAACCCTAGAAGAACATGGTAAATTGAGACGAAGATCATCGATTTTAAACATAGAAACATGAGTTTTAAGCATGTAGTAAGCAATATATGAGAATGGGGTTAACAAAACTTGCCTCTAGAAAGGTAATAAGGTACAAACAACAAGGGTCTCGAGATTAGAAGGTCTGGTTGCTCCAAGCCAAGCTCCTTTCTTGAGCAAAGATCACCTTTTCCACTTTAGATGTGCAAACCCTAGCAAAAGAGCATGGATATGAGATGTTTTAGGGTTCTAGGTGGTGTTTTACCATGGAAGGTCATGGTTCCGACCTGGAAGAAGGTGGGAGGAATACTAACATCATGAAAATAGGGAAGGAAAGGAGGATACTTACTAGTTTTGGTCAAAATGACCAAGTAGGAGTTTAAGAAATCCTAAATAGAGAAATTTGGAACCCTAGGAGCCTTCTTCACCAAGGGAGACACTCTCTTTTACCTTGGGACATAACCTTCATGGACAAATAAAGTAGAAACAATGCAATATGATGGGGGAAAGAGAAATATAGGATTTCTTCTTGGATTGGGAGGTGGGAAGGGGTAGGCATGGCTTTATGAAGAAGGGGGTAAGCATGAGGTGTCTATGGGACTTTCCATGTGTCCTTAGGCTAAAGGCTTCATGGCCATGCAAGAGGACAACTCATGGAGACTTCTGGTATATCCAAGGTCGGTTCTAAAAGCCTATGGAGACTTCTAGGACATCCCCACCATCCTCCAATTAAAGAAATAACCCCATTGGTTAATAGATTTTAAAGATAAGCTCATTTATGAAGAGGGTAATCCCTAAAATGCCCTTGGAGAGAAACACCTTCAAACCAAGGTACAAATAGGTTTCCCATGGTTCAAAAACTCGAGAATTTTAAGGGATATATAAGGATTAAAATTCATACTATAATTTGCAAAGAAAACCTCCCAATTGGGTAAATTGCATAAAAGTCCAAAATGTTCATATAATTGCATAACTTGCACAAACAATATCCAAATTGGACCAAACTTGAAACATAATCTTGTCTTATGATTTCAAATACCTCACAAGGTTAGATAAAGGTTTAGAGTACTTAATTATGGTAGTTAAGCTTGTTCAATACATTAAGTAATGTTTGGAGCCTTACAATTCTAACATGGATTTATTTACCATTGTTCCACTTAAGCGGTGATTTTACATTTTTTATACTTAAATAAGATTTCATTGAGGTATTTGTGCATAAAACTTTCCATTGGTATAATTATTTAACAAATTTTCACCAAACCACTATAAATTCCACAATTTAAGAATCAAGGATAAAAAGGATAAAAATGATAGGAAAATATTGGGAAAGGGCCAAAAAGAGAATATGTCAAAGTTTCGATATGTTACATCACTCCACCCCTTAAAGAGGATTTCATCCTATAATTATAAATAAGAAGGGTGAGTATGCATCATATAACCACTAAACTCCCAGGTTGAATCTGTTAAACTTCCACCAAAACTTTTACAACTTAAACTCCTTGTTTTACAACAAACTAACTTCAGAGTTCAGAATCTTCTCAAGCAACTCCACACAGGTCAGGTTCTCATGGATCACCTAAAGGTTCCACTTTTATGACTTCTTTTTAAAAAAAATTGGCTTATTAGAATTATATTCATTAGGATATTATATTATCATTATTATTATTTTAATTGTGTCATGTCATATTTACTTTGTTTTCAAAAGAGTTATATTTCATTATTATGCACAAACCCAATATATTTCTTATTTATCTCATTATGAATTTTAGTACTACTAGAGTTATACTAAATTATCTTAATATGCATTATTACATCTGACCACTATCTTTAATAATTAGATTTAGACTCCATTATCAATTGTATAAATTATTTTGTATGAGATAGGACACTTTATCCAATTTGTTAAAATTAATCCAAATAATGTCACATTAATTACTTATATGTATATTACACATTGTTACTTTAGCATTCTTGCTCACATTAATACCATCATTAATCATTCTCACATATTTATTCACTTCTTATTATTTATTATGAACATTTGTGTGAATCAATTACTTCTTATCCATATTGAAGTTATTATATATATTTTAATGATCAAGGTGGGACATGTTACATATTAATTATTTGATTCACATACTAAGTCATTAGGTGATTAATTAGGTGTGTATTCGAGAACAAGGTGATATGCATTTCATATTGATGATCTGATTAATCTATGATTTATGTGTATTAAAGTATGTTATCTGATTATGACACCTAGTGACACTGATGTATCATGAATGTCATTAAGGATGTATAGGTTAAGGTTAGATGATTACAACTTAGGGTTTAGGTTAACATGATCATTGTTATTCATCTATACATTCTTAGTATGCATTAAATATAAGATTAGGCTACAATTATCTTGCTCATCATTTCATTAGGGTTTATTGGTCCAAGAAATGTTTAGCCTCAAGTGTACCCACTATTAGTATTATATGTGAGTTACTCATATTATGTGCATTATATATTCATTAGGTTTCAATCATGTGAACTATTCATTAGATTATCGTTATATGTTCTTTTAGATACCAAGAAACATGTGGTTAAAACTATAACTTGTTTGGTCAAAACTAAGGGTTCAAGCACACTAACTTCCTAATTAGGGATTTAGGGTTTCTAAAGTCAGAGTAGCTAGATTTCAGTATGTTACATGACTCCATCCCCTTGGAAAGGATTTCATCCTCAAAATCTAAATACCCAAACATCATCAAACCAACAACTCTCCACCCCTTAAAATGT
This sequence comes from Alisma plantago-aquatica, assembly GCA_963693085.1. Lineage (NCBI taxonomy): Eukaryota > Viridiplantae > Streptophyta > Magnoliopsida > Alismatales > Alismataceae > Alisma > Alisma plantago-aquatica. The sequence goes on along the minus strand of OY856413.1, from coordinate 528,002,808 downwards.
TTGACCTACCAAGCCAAATTAATCTAGAGGTAAAAGGGTGAGTCTAACTAGACCATATACAAGATCCATCATGATTCACTACACACTCTGATTGCTTACTAAACACCAAACTTCAAAGATTAGGTTCTAGGGATAACTATCCAAACATGTGGTTCTATGAGTCATAAAGGAACTATGTTGGGTATCCATCCTCAAATAAGTCATTACACCTGGGAGACTATTTCAACATATTAGGGTCCCTAAAGATAAATCATACAGATGTCTAAGGTTACTATTGCCTAAAAACATGCTATTTCGGACAATTCATATCATCTCAGGCCAGGCATGTATCATATGGATTCGTGAGTCCTCGTAAACCAAGGTAGTGGTGCGGAAGAAAATATTCCTAGCCCCCGAACCCTGATCCTTTCTAGACACCTTTGCTTTCAACTTCATGTCGTAGTAGTTGCCTATAGGACAAGATAAACAACCACAAGTTACTATGGTTACTTATGCATCTTTTAGTTGTAAGTATCTTAGGGAACTATTCATCATTTTTCTAATGTGAAACTATAGTATCCTAAATCAACCCTTCATCATCTATTGATAAACTATAGGGCAAACATGTAACTTAAAGGTAAGGCAAGTAGTCTAACTATGGAGACAAAATTGAAATAGTCAGATTCTGACTACCATGGGCTCTGATACCATGATGTAAAGAGGTGAGATCACCACCTTACTAAAATTTAAAGGAAGTACAAAACATCCATCTTTTTAGAAAGACAAAATATATTGAGGGATGCATGTATAATATTCCAAATAAATAAGCATGCACCAGATACATTATAAAATGTCAATAGAAGTGGAAATAAAATTACTAAGCCTATTACATGGATTTTGTTGTTCATTACGTGATTGTTCCCAAAAGAAAAAGATAAGAGAAAATGATTTAGCTATAGCAACCTAGACATCCTTTTAGATAGCTTGAGATCTACTCCTTAGATGACTTCCTTCAAAGTTGTCCTTCTCCTTTCTCAGCACCAGCACTTGGGTGGTTGGGAAAGCACCCAGAAAAAGGGGAAAGAAAACAATGTATGTGTCACAAAACTAGTCTAGGATAACGAGACAAGTAAAGCAAATAAGACTAGGCTAGGGTTCATCATTCGATGAAGATAACAAGAGTATGAGGCTATATTCAAACAAAACTTTCCATTAAAAATTATATTAAAAAATATTTGCATGAAATATAATTATGTCTACCTAACTAAGTAGGGTTGGGGCACCTACCATACCTCTAACCTATAGGTGAGGGGAGAATAAGACATTCCCAGTCACCTACACAATTATATATGGGAGAATAAAAACATTCCTCAAGGTGATTAAATACATGCCCTCTATGGGTGGTTGTAAATAAGTACCACTACTTTAAATTAAATAGAACATAAATCTACATGCTAGAAAAGTAGTCATGGCAAGTGTAGTAATAATATTCAATAAGAATGGAAGTGGGGGATAAGAGCCAAACAAGAAGAAATTATAATCTGATTTGAGGCATGAACAACATTAGGATTCAAGAATAGCAGATTTCTGGTTCATTTAAGCGTCATTAAGGAAATATAGGGTTTGGATGCAATTATCCCAACATAGTTTGTAAGGAATGCACATACCTCTCTTACTCATCAATTACTAACTTTCACCACTTTAATTGAGTCCATGTTCCACTTTGCCTATTTTCAATGTATTAACATGTATTAGAGTACATAGTGCACATTAATGTATAGAAACCCTAATTTCAAAACTTTTTTAGAAAAACTCAGATTTAGATTTTGAAAATATTACTAATGAACATATTAGGTTCTCCTGATGAAGAAAACATATTTTTATGTTAATTTTGGAGTTATAATGATTAAGATGTAATTTTTATGGATTTTACCCATCAAATTCATTTTACAAAAACCACCCTTCATCAAACCATGAAATCAAACATTGAAAATAGTTTATTAGATAGAGATTAAGTTTCCAATTCCAAAACATATTTATTTGTCAAATTTGGATAAGTAGATTAGAGGATATGAATTTTTCAATATTGACCAATAGGAAATTGCCATATCATGAAACTGATCAAGATAATTGAAGAGAGAGGGATAGGGAGAAAACACCATTTGACCCAAGATCAGGTTTAAAGTTGCACATGTAACCAAACTAGAGCTTCCAAAGAAGGTAAAACAACAAGAAACCAAAACCCTAGAAGAACATGGTAAATATAGATGGAGATCATCGATTATAAGCATAGAAGCATGAGTTTTAAGCATGTAGTAAGAAATATATGAGAAGGGGGTTAACAAAACTTGCCTTAGGAAGGTAAGAAGGTACAAACAACAAGGATCCCGAGATTAGAAGGTTAGGTTGCTCCAAGCCAAGCTCCTTTCTTGAGCAAAGATCACCTTTTCCACTTTAGATGTGCAAACCCTACAAAAAGAGCATGGAGATGAGATGGTTTAGGGTTTTAGGTGGAGTTTTACCATGGTAGGTCATGGTAACGACCTGGAATAAGGTGGGAGGAATTCTTACATCATGAAAACAGGGAATTAAAGGAGGATACTTACTAGTTTTTTTCTAAATCACCAAGGAGGAGCTTAAGAAATCCTAAATAGAGAAATTTGGAACCCTAGGAGCCTTCTTCACCAAGGTAGGCACTTTATTTTACCTTGGGACAACACCTTCATGGACAAACAGATTAGGAAAGATGATCTAAGCTGGGGGAAAGAGAAGGATAGGATTGCTTCTTGGCTTGGGAGGTAGGAAGTGGTAGGCATGGCTTTATAAAGAAGGGGGCAAGCATGAGGTGTCTATGGGACTTTCCATGTGTCCTTAGGCTAAGGATTCATGGCCATGCAAGAGGATAGCTCATAGATACTTCTTGTATATCCAAGGTCGGTCCTAAAATCCCATGGAGACTTCTAGGCCATCCCCATCGTCCTCCAATCAAAGAAATAAGCCCATTGGTTGATAGCATTTAAAGATAAGCTCATTTATAATGAGGGTAATCCCTAAAATGTCCTTGGAGAGAAACACCTCAAAACCAAGGTGAAACTAGGTGCCCCATGGTTTAAAAACTTGATAATGGTAAGGGAATATATAAGTATAGAAATTCAGGTGATAATTTTCAAAGAAAGCCTCCCAATTGGGTAAATTGCATAAACGTCCAAAATGTGCATATAATTGCATAACTTGCGCAAACAACATCCAAATTGGACCAAACTTGAAATGTAGTCTTGTCTCATGATTTCAAACATCTCACAAGGTTAGATTAATGTTTAGAGTACTTAATTATGGTAGTTATGCTTGTTCAATATGTTTAGTAAGGTTTGGGGCCTAACACTTCTAACATGGATTTATTTACCATTGTTCCACTTAAGCGGTGATTTTACATTTTAGATCCTTAAATAAGATTTCATCGAGGTATTTGTGCATAAAACCTTCAATTGGTATAATTATTGAACAAATGTTCACTATGTTGGTATGTATGCCTGAGATCCAATCATATGATGATTAGATTGGGATACATTATGATTGATTTGATAAACATCAAAGGCAAGCTTCCAATTTATTGTGGTTCAATCAGTTGTGAGATAATGATAGAACATAATGAATGTCTAGATAATGACAGTACTCAATGGCGTATGTCTTCAGGTTGAGGACCTGAAGAATGAGATCATATGGATGCTAAGAGTTTGTACATTCTTGTTTTGTCCCTAGTTGGATGTCATTGTGAAAGGTTGATAGACAACAATGACACATGAAGACTAGAGTGTGTGTTGGTTGATGACAGAGTATCATTAGTCATGATATGTGATATCAAACCAAGCACATAGATAGATGTTAGATAACAGTGTATCTGACAGAACCACCGTGACAGTGACACATGAAACCATGACCTGGTAGTCACAGTCAGCTCTCACAGTGATAGTGGTGATTGTGATTCTTAGACCTAAAATCATTGCACTCATCACATGTCGTTGGGTACATTTTGACATCATCAAACGTGGTATTTAAATATGGATTATTATAAAGGTGATGATTGGGTAACTTTGACACATGGGGTTTTGACTGTGAGTGATAGATATGGGATTTGTCCCTCCTGAGGGAGTATGATGTCCATAGCCACTTGATAAGTGAGACTGAGAAAGGCATGAACATGAACATGTGAGTCAATATGTGATATTGATGGCACACATATCTCAGATAGTCTGCTTTGGATCAAGGAACATGAATGAACGTTGAAAGAATGACAAATCCATGCCTTGAGTTCATTCAGGATATCAGAGACAAAGGAATTATACATTCACTGGAACACCAATCATGGACTGTAGGATTGAAAGTTATTCTCCAACTTTCCTTTTCACTTGGGTAGCACTGATGTGTGAATAGGAACCGCTCTTTGCTTGTGATGTCATAAGCTAGTTATGGACATTCACTGCCAATGTGAAATGGGACCCATAGGGTCGCACACAAAGGATGTACCTAGAAGTGGAGTTTATCCATGAATGATGTTTGGATTGATTACTAAAGGTGTTTAGGTACTCAATCAAACACTCAATCAATTGACTTGACTCAGAATCATCAAGTTCAAGTGTTGAACTAACTGATTTGAATGTTGGATTGATTGAGAACTGCATTGACTGTGTTCTGCACAATCTGGACCACCAACTGATCGATTCACTAGGTGAACAGATCATCTCATGGTTAGTGAGACGACTGGTTCACTTGGTGAACCGATCAGTTTGATTAGACCAAACGAGAAAGGTTGGGTTGCCCCAATTTGTGAGAAATTTTTTTTGTTTCACTTGTCCAATTCGATTGTGATAAGAATTGATCTTTGTATTAATTAGAAATTAACAAGGAAAGTCAATTAGAGGCAAGTCTAGGGCACGAACTGACCGGTTCACTAAGTGAACCGATCGGCTCACACTCCCAACCGACCGATTCATTTGTGAAATGACCGGTTCGGCTAACGCAATGCAATCAGTTCATGGAAATTCAAGATCCTCCTTCTCCCACTTTAGTCCTGCATTGCCTGGGGCTAAGAACCATGACCCTAACCCCTCCAATATATAGAGCGGTACTGGGGGCTTCTCAGACAACACAACTCGGAATATCAGTTTCTCTATAAAGTTGTTGTCCTCTCTGGATGTGGTAACCGAGAGAGCCCAAGCAAGTTCTACCCATCCAGGGATGAACAACGAGGGAAAGACAACTACAGGACATCAAATGATTGTGGGAGAGTGTGCCGGTGACTAGTACAATGACAAAAGGGGAAACTCCTTCTAGTGTCCTGTAGGACAAGATGACTAGAGTTCCTGGTGGTCCATGTGGAATATCTATAGAGGTAGGAGGTTTCTACCGCTCAGGAGGACGAATGTCAATCGTAGTCTGGGTCAGGACTAAGAGCTGCACATACGTTGTTGAAGACTAGGTGGTTGAAGACAACACTAGCTGTGAGGTATTGTCGTTGAGAAAGCCTCAGGAACAAGTACACCTCGCTAAAACCACCCTTCCTATTTCATAGTCTTTGATGTTCTCTATGGTTATGGTTTTGTGGTGAGAGAAAATTTTTGTTTCCGCTACCTTCTCCCTCACCTAAAACCCAACAGTGGTATCAGAGCCACGTCAACTACTGTGTTTTAGGATAATCAATATGATCGGTTTTTAGTTTTATCACCTTTTATTTATTGCATATGATGTGAATATTTAACTGGACAAATGTGAATATCCGATTAATGCCACATGATCCCAAACTAATATATACATATATGATATGGTATATATATGCAAATGATATGTGTCGCTCAAAATGGTTTTGATGGTGGATGTGTAGCATGGTTATGGCCTATAAATCCCCAATGTGTATGCTTGGTTGGTCGTGTTTGTTTGCTCTCGGTCTACGCAACAAGCCCTCTTCTTCTTTTCCTTATGTAACTCGAGATAACTTGAGATTCTCTTCTACCTTTTCTCCCCCCGAATGAAACTCGGGGTTTCCGAAAGTTTATGTAAAAGTAGGATAGTTTTATTTCTTATTACGTCGAATACTGGCGGGTGCCCAGACGAGCGGTTGGAGGTGCCAAACGATCGGCTGGAGGTGCCAACCGATCTGCTGGTGGACCGAGAGACCGACTGATGGTGCAGCTGGAGGCCTGACGAGGAGCAGACGACCTGACGAACTGACCGTCTGGAGGAGCCATACGATCGGTTGGAGACAACCAACTAACTGGCCAGGAGGCGAGTCGATAAACATGTGTCGAGCTGATCAAACTTGGAACGGACTAAGCACGAGATCTTCATCAATAACAGGTTGCATGTGATGTAGACCTAGATGACCGTAATACCTTGTGGCTCAAGGAATTATAATAGGATGACCATAATCATCACTTTATTGTTATTGCATGTTTTCATTGTGGGATATAGCATGTATATGATACATACAATATATGTGGTGATTGGATACATATATGCATATATAAGCATATTAAAACCCCACAATTTAATATTAAGTCTGAGATGCTTTCTATTAGCAGAACTCATGAAAATCTTGATCGACATGCATGGGCATCCCAAGGGTGGTGCACTGTCTATCTCATGGAAGTGTGATGGTTGTTGTGTGGGCCCACCAAGCGGGGTGCAGTTCTATCGTGTTGGGTTTCGGGTAGGGCTTAACTAAGTGATCTTAATGGGATTAAGCACTTAGAGGCATGGAGATGTTCATGGCAAAGAGTTGTGCATTTCATCTATCTAAGAGTTGCATATGATAAAATTGGTAAGTGTTACCTACCTTAATAATTGGTTATGGATGCTAGCATTGGCCGGTATTAATTCAATTGTTTTGTATCTTGGCTCACTAGAAGGTTGTATGTTGCAATCTTCCGAATTGATGGTGAGGGCTATCAATTTGATCAAAATAGTGGGAGAGATAATTAATTAAAGGCCTAATTATATCATGAAAATTTTCAAATCAATAAAATTAAGTCAAAAGAGTTTTGGACTAAAATTGCATATTTCCTTTTTGTAGAAAAAATGGTTGTAAACAATAATCACTTATCATTGTGATCGGTCCTTGAGAAGGACAAGTTGAATGGGACTAATTTCCATGACTGGTTTATGATGTTGAGAATTGTTCTCACTCAAGAGAAAAAGCTCTATGTCCTAGATACAATAGTGCCAGAGGAACCCACTCCCACCGCACCATAGGCAAAAAGGGATGCTTGCAAGAAGCATACTAAATATGCCATTGATGTGAAGTGCTTGATGTTGTGCTCAATGAACTATGAGTTGTAGAGACAAAATGAGAACGTGGACGTCATTGATATGGTTCAGCATCTCAAGAACATGTAACAAGACCAAGCACGACAAGAGAGATATGATGTTTCCAGGGCATTGTTCAAGTGTGTCATGATAGAGGGAGATCCAGTTGGTCCTCACACACTTAAGATGATTGGGTATGTGGAGAACCTGACAAGACTGGGATTCCCTCTAAGCCAAGACTTGGCTACTGATGTGATACTACAATCATTTCCTGAATATTACAGTCAATTTGTGATGAACTACAACATGAACAACTTTGACAAACTGTTGACAGAGTTTTTGGGCATGTTGAGGACGGTCGAGGCACAGATGAAGAAAGACAAACCCAAATATGTGATGTTGATCATTATAAAGAAGGGTAAGTCTAAAGGCAAGGGCAAGGGAAAAGAAAAGAAGGGTTCTGATGCTAGCCAACAACCCAAGTCATCTTCATCTCTCAAGGCCAAAGGAGGGGTGAACAAGGGAGGCAAATGTCACCATTGTCAAGAGTCATGACATTGGAGGATAAATTTCCCTCTCTATCTGGATGAACAAAAGAAGAAGGAGGGTATGAAAGTCTCCACCTCAGGTATCATGAAATAAACTTGAAACACTTCTTTAATCTAAGATATATGATACCAAGACATGGATCTATCATATATGCTATGCAAGATCTGAATAGAAGTGATGGCCTTTGTGAAAGGACCAAGAAGGAGAACTCATCACTGCAGAAGTGTTGTTGCCATAGATAGGAGTACCTTTTAGTTTGTTTCATCCCAAAGGGAATGTAATAGAGTTATGAACTGCTATTTCATTTTTCCCATAAATAGAAACACTTTATTTCTACATCTTGTAATGACAAAGGTATTTATCAATAAAGTTGATGTTTCAATTTCAAAGATGTGAACTTTTGTGGCAATGCTTTATTTATCTTGTGGTACTTGGTATGCATAAGATAAAATGATACCTAAAAGTTATTGATGAATCAAACAATTAATTAGCATTATCATGAGAAATTCATTTCTAGCTTCCATGTTGATGAATAGGCCAGACTCTTTTGATTATGAACCATCAAGAGATATGAATGTCTTGGGCATGATAACTAGTCAATCCTCACTAGATGGAGTGGGAGAATAACTATTCTATTGGGTATAATACATATTGATGTATTTATATACCTATTGGAATAAATGCTAATGCTTCAGCTGGTGTTTATTGAAATACCAATATGAATATTTTGAAGTGTTCAAAAATATCATAAATGAAGTACAAACTTTGTAAAAGTATTAACTCTTTGATGTGATCAATGAATGGGATACTTAAACCAAATGTTTGAGGACCTTGTGAGTAATTATGATAATGTATCATAGAGAACTCATGATTAGGCATAGTAATGTCTAAATCAAAGAAGTAATCATACTCTAAAGAGTTAGATCATGATCATCAAATAACTAACCTTCTACAATTCTTCTAAAGAACATTCTTTATACTAAATATAGGAGAATAAGAATCACAAGTGTTGTGGGTTCTCAAATTCCTTATGTAATAGATACACCTCATATATCTTGGTGATGAATAGGTCATACGATGAGCCAATCAGCTAGATGATTTGGAGAGACCAGATTTTGAGTTATGGTTTAAGTGCCATAAGATCCAAAAATGACTTCCATGTGAACCATAAGGTATGACCTTAGTCGTAGCACTTGTTGGGATAAAATCCATAAGTGCAATTGGGTCTTAAAAGTTAAGACTGACATGGATGGCATTTAGAGAAATGATCATGCTTGCTGTTAGAACTTAATGACTATGAGATTTGGCATATGTATATTAAATCTACATTCTTGGCAGGAATAAGATAAGGATATGTACGTGACACAACCCAAATAGTTTTATGAATCCAATAATGCAAATGCAGTCTATAAGTTACAAGGGATTAATCAATATGATTGATTAAATACAAGCAAATCAGAATGGGAAGTCTTTACTTTGATTATATAATCAAAAGGTTTGATTGATATATCAATATAAAGAAGTGATATGTGATTACAAATATTTAGTGGGATATTCACATTCCACATGATGATGAGGAACGAAATGTTCTAAAATGGAAATTGGTATGGAAATACCTTCTTTAAGGGAAGATAGAGAAATGTCCTATGTGTTAGGAATAGTGATCTACAAGGATAGTTCTCGAAAACCTCTTAACCTGGTAAAGAGGGAGCATACATTGGCAATCTGTACTGAAGGGTTCAGTATACACAGATTCAATGGGGGAAAACTTGTCCATGTTACATGGAGTTAGTATCTCAGATGCCAAGTGTCCCAAATTCTTACGAAGAATAGGAACACATTAATAGATATGGATCTATCATGTATGTAATCATCCCATTATCTTGTATGATAAGAAAATATGCATTCATCATCTTGTATGTATTGGACATGAAAATATGATATGCTCATCATGTTAACTCGTGACGAGTGGATGTCTATCTCCTTCTAGTCAGGGTCAATACAATACCATGAAGAACTTGTTCGGTACTTGTGAAGTACTAGTTCTATGGTAGTATAAGGAAGAGCTGAGTGTAAAGAGTTATACAGATGCAAGCTTTCAAAATGACAGAAATTTATCACAAAATATAAAACATAAAAGTGAATATGAGTTCATAAATGGAAACATTTCGATTTAAAAGCTATTTAATTCTAAAAGGGAATGTCGAGTATCATTGTGTTATGAACAATAGAGGATAATATATGAATCTAGAAGTTCATAGAGATGAACTTATAGATATTCCAACCATTGATCACAAGTAGTAATACAGATTCAAACAACGAGGCTAAGTGTTAGTCAAGGAATATCAGATCGCATATTCTGGAAACTCCATCTCGTACGATATGTCGTACATTGAAGAGATGTGAAACATGCAATATACTGACTAAAACAAAGTGTTGCTAACTCACTGTGTTAGCACTAGAGAAGTAGAAACATGTGGGACATGTTTGGAAATCACTTAGAATATGATTCAAAGGTGATTGGCTCACAGTGCAAGTGGGAGTCTGTTGGTATGTATGCCCTGAGAGCCAATCATGTGATGATTGGACTGGGATACATTATGATTTATTTGATAAACATCAAAGGCAAACTTTCAATTTATTCTAGTTCAATCAGTTATGCAATCATGATAGAACAAAATGAATGTCTAGAGAATGACAGTACTCTATGACATATGTCTTCATGTTGAGGACCTAAAGAATGATATCATATGGATGCTAAGAGTTTGTACATTCTTGTTTTGTCCCTAGTTGGATGTCATTGTGGAAGGTTGATAGACAACAATGACACAACAAGACTAGAGTGTGTGTTGGTTGATGACAGATTCTCATTAGTCATGATATGTGATATCAAACCAAGCACATAGATACATGTTAGAGAACAATGTATCGGACAGACCCACCATGAGAGTGACACATGGAACCATGGCATGGTAGTCACATTCAACTCTCATAGTGATGGTGGTGATTGTGATTCTTAGACCTGAAATCACTGCACTCATCACATCATTGGGTACACTTTGACATCATAAAATGCGGTCCTGAAATATGGATTGTTATAAAGATAATAATTGGGTGACTTTGACACATGGGGTTTTGATTGTGAGTGTTAGATATGGGATTTGTCCCTCCTGAGGGAGTATGATTTCCATGGCCACTTGATAAGCGAGATTGAGAAAGGCATGCACGTGCACGTGTGAGTCAATATGTGATATTGATGACACACATATCTCAGACAGTCTGCTTTGGATCAAGGAACATGGATGAACGTTGAAAAGATGACAAGTCCATGCTTTGAGTTCATTCAGGATATCAGAGACAAAGAAAATATACATTCACTGGAACACCAATCACATACTATAGGATTGAAAGTTGTTCTCTAACTTTCCTTTTCACTTGGGTAGCACTAATGTTTGACTAGGCACCACTCTTTGCTTGTGATGTCATAAGCTAGTTATAAACATTCACTGCCAACGTGAAATGGGACCTATAGGGTCCCACACAAAGGATTTACATGGAAGAGGAGTTTATCCATGAATGATGCTTGGATTGATTACAAAAGGTGTTTAGGTATGCAATCAAACATTCAATCAATTGACGTGACTCAGAATCATCAAGTTCAAGTTTTGAACTAACTAATTTGAATGTTAGATTGATTGAGAACTGCATTGACTGTGTTCTACACAATCTGGGCCACCAATCGACTGGTTCACTGGGAGAATCGATCGGCTCATGGTCAATGAGATGATCGGTTCACTTGGTGAATTGATCGGTTCGACTGGACCAAACGAGCAAGGTTGGGTTGTCCCAATTTGTGAGAAACATTTTTCATTTCACTTGTCCAATTTGATTGGGATAAGAATTGATCTTTTCATTAATTAGAAACAAACAAGGAAAGTCAATTGGAGGCAAGACTGGGATGCGAATAGACCGGCTCACACTCCCAACTGACAGGTTCATTTGTGAAACAACTGGTTCAATTGCCATAGTGCAATCAATTCATGGAAATTTTGCATTGTTTTACTCCCACTTTAGTCCCGCTTTGCCTGGAGCTGAGAACCCTGACCCTGACACCTCCTATATATAGAGGGGTACTAGGGGTTTCTTAGACAACACAACTTAGAACATCAGTTGCTCTATTAAGTTGTTGTCCTCTCTAGTTGTGGTAACTAAGAGATCCCAAGCAAGTTCTACCCATCTAGGGAGGAACAACGAGGGAAAGACAACTACACGAAAACAACTGATTGAGGGAGAGTGTGTCAGTGACTAGTACGCTGACTGAAGGGGACGAATCTGTCTAGTGCCCTATAGGATAGGATGACTATAGTTCTTGGTGGTCCATGTGGACTATCTATAGAGGCAGTAGGTTTCTGCCCCTTAGGAGGACGACTATCAACCGCAGTCCAGGTCTGGACCAGGAGCTACATAGACTCTGTCAAAGACTAGGTGGTTGAAGACTACAATAGTTACCAAGTATTGTTGCTGAGCAGGCCTCAGGACCAGGTACACCTCGCTAAAACCATCCTTCCTATTTCATAGTCATTGATGCAATCCATGGTTATGGTTTTGTAGTGAGAGAAAATTTTTGTTTTCACTTCCTTCTCCCTCATCTAAAACCCAACACACCAAACCACTATAAATTCCACAATTTAAGATTCAAGGCCAAAAATAATAGAAATGATAGATAAATATTGGGGAAGGGCCAAAAAGAGAATATGTCAAAGTTTTGGTTTGTTACATTATGTGTAACGATTGGGCCCACTGCCCAAGGCTCTAGTAGAGTTTTAGGAATGACAACTGGCCTCACAGATCACCACTAGCCTTAACTACGCACTTTCACCCATCCTAGTACTACTCCAAGTTGAGCACACTTAACTATGGAGTTCTTAAGTGATGGGCTCTCTGAAAAGGAGGTGCACCTTGGTGATATGGGTAGTCCAATCATTCCTTTTAAGATCATGTTATCCGATGCCTCAAATCCTAGGATGTTATAATCTACCCCACTTAGGCTCTTGACGTCCTCGTCAAGGCTTAACTGTAAGGCCTCATAATCTCTTCCCCATTTCAGTGTAGACCCACAATGGCCCATGGACACCCAGCTCCCGATCATGGAATACCATCACAAGGGTGTCTACATCAACCATGGACAACCATTTCCTACATGCTTGGACCGCACGACTCAAGACTGGCATGCCATGTCCATGTAGGCCCCACCTACTGGAGGGGTTATGGCTTTGATACCATTTTTAACACCCAGGCCCACTACCCAAGGCTTTATTCGAGTTTTAGGAATGACGACTGACCCCACAGACCACCACTATCCTTAACTACACACTTTGTCCTCACTAAAGTGCAAGCCAGGATCAACTTCCCGACTGGTCACCCATCCTAGTACTACTCCAAGTTGAGCACGCTTAACTATGGAGTTCTTAAGTTATGGTCTCTCGGAAAAGGAGGTGCACCTTGGTGATATGGGTAGTCCAATCATTCCTTTTAAGATCATGTTATCCAAGACCTCAAATCCTGGGATGTTACATTATGGGTTCAAGCCCGAGCATATTCACTTTTAGTGTGTTTAGTGATGTTAAGTTTATTGGGTTAAATCCCAATCATGTTCACTTTTAGTGTGCTTGGAAGCCTTCACACCTTGTATGTATTGTGAGATCAGATCGGATATGGTTCATTGAGTAGGTGCCCCAATAAGAACTCTTAATCAAATTATGAATGCATCCTTAAGCCATAATTAATGTTAATGTAGTTCATATTAGTTTTCAACTTTATTTAGATCATGTTTGTATATTTACCAAACCCAATCACTTCCAATGGTTTTGTAGAATGTATGACTATGTGTGGATGCTCATTGGTGGTGACAGTAGTAGCCACAACATTAGTAGAAACGGGAGGTGCTGTTTGGGAAGCTTTTGGATCCTAGTATGGTGTGGTGCCATTCTAGAGTTTTCCTCTAAATTATCCATATTAATGACTATCTTAGATATTCTTTCATGTTATTAGGATGTTGGACTTTCAATTGTTTCTCTTATACATATTTTAAGAAACTACAAGATGATATATTCAATTTTTATAATTTTTATCTTAATGAGTGATACCATGTAATTTTTTTTTCCATGATCTCCTTTGTATGGAAACACTTCTATTATGTTTGGATTATGTATGCTATGGGGGTTGTGACAGAAGTGGTATCATAACAATCCTAAAATGGCCACCGTAGTAGGATCATATAAGTTACAATACATGCTTATGAATGTCTCTTATTCCACTTCCATATGGCCCCTAAACATCACCTTGAGCATGACAAGTCATCCCCACTCTAGTGGAGAGAGTGTCATGACTATAAAAATGAAGAGATCATGCATGGAAGAGACCCTCCTATATCATATAATGTGTTGGTTAGAGCTTTGGAAAATGTAGTGGGAGGAAGAGAAGGAGATTGTCTCTAGAGTAGGGATGAAGTCCCCTTGATATACTTAACTAAGGTTAAGCATCAAACTTTTGTTGGATAAGAAGAGATGGATGTGGTAGGAAAGGGTAAGGCCTGGATCTGCAACCTGGAGCATTGATTTCATGGCTTGTATTACTCTGAGGAGTCCTACATTAGGTTCAGGACACACAAGTTGTAACGACCCCACCCCTAAGTAACCCCCAATTAAGGAAGACAAAGAACCTAGTGTTGTTATCCCAGAATAGGATCATATAGTTTTGCAAATAATAAAAAATAATTAATAAATTCTACCACAAACTAAGCTTAATGCGGGATAATTTTTTTTACATACCTTTTAAATATGGGACTTTGGACCTTTAACCAAGATAGGAATATATCTATCTATGATCATCCAATGTTTATGTAACTTTATTCTTTCAATGTCACTTTAAATATTCATCCACTTTTTGTTAAGCATATATCTAAAAGTTTCCCTAAAACACCAACAAATAAAATGTTAGTCAGTATAACAAGTTATCGGTATGTGAGGAAAACAAAATCTTGCACATAGATTGTAACAACATAATCACATCAATTATTGTTACCAAGAAAAAATATGTTTTTCTTCATAACCTATCAACCATTTTTCCCATCCTATGGTATACCATCTCTTAGAGTTTTGTACCTATAGTGGACTTTAGGATACCTCTCAATCTAGAGTTAGGTACCTCATTGGTCACCCCTGTCACCTCTCAATCTAGAGTTAGGTGTCATTGGTTTGCCCATCATGGGTTTGAACTCTCATGAACTTCCCAAACTAGGCTTGGTTTCCTTGTCATCAACATGACTTCATTTATAATGTTATTCATAAATCCCAGAGATTTCATGTTAGTTTGAGCAAGTTATAAACTTAATAATAATGATAATAATAGTCACTTAACAGATTGCATAAATTAAAGTTCATGCAAGCATGTAATTGCAAGAAATCAATAAACCTCCAAGAATCATCATGAAACTAAATGGATTAGCCATAAGTGTAACCACATACATGATTTAGGAGTCAAAAGAAGCAATACATCCAAATCCAACTAGTTGTCCAATCGAGCAAGTCAAGCAATCAATCAAGCAACCCTTGATCTTGAAAATATGTATAATACCTTATTGTTACCATCATATCCCAAACCACTCCTCATTGACTATGGAAACCTTTGTAAGGTTTCTAAGAATCATTGGGATGCATTAGGGTTTCTTAGATCTATTTCTCAATGTTTGTCCTTTTTAAGTCAACAAACCCTAAAACAACCTTTCTACTCATAAAAACCCTAATTACTCAAATTATCCACATTAAGGGTCTTTTATTCTCAATTTGGCTTAGGTTCATCATATCTCTATGTTATTCATGGATTTTCAAAATAAAAACCATTAAAACTCATAATTACCAAAATTAGGGTTTCTAGGCCCATTAATGCACTCTTATTTACATGGAACCCTAAATTAAGGCAATTATGCACAAAGATCATCTTTTTGAATCTAAATCTTCCTTTTATTAACAACATGATAATATTTTCTCAAAATATCTACATAACATTACTAGATCTAATTACCATCAAATCTAAGGGTTTTTTTTCATTAATAAAACCATTATAGGTGAAAAATTTAAACACTTTTCAAATTATAAGAAGAATCAAGCTTCAATTATATTTTTCGTAGATTCTATGTATGTTTCTGAGAAAGTTTCATATATAACACTTTTCCATTGGATAAGCTCATAATTTCTTATGATTTTTCCAAAATTAATTGTCTCCTAACCAATCAAGTGCCACCACCAGGGCCAATAAAACCAAGACCCGCTCTGCCTATGTGATAGAGCCAAGCCATTCAGTTTGAGATGACGGGGCTCCTCAACCTGTGTTGTAGGAACCGTAGGACCACTCTCAAAACATAACGAAAAGACCAAAAAGGCCTTACCTGTGTGAAGATAGGTGGAGGGTAACATCATATTTTCCCATGTGGTTATCTTCTTCCTCTCACATGTGAGCTTTAAGGAAAGCTTGGTCAACCCCTCAGTACACTTTGAGTTCTAGGCCTCCTCAATTGCGGGAATAAATGTCGTCGCCTCCGACGAACCCTAGCAAATTGAATGACACCTCCAATTGCTTTCCCACCACCCATGAATGACATGTCGAGGTCTGACTACTCTGGCAACTTTGTAGGTTTGGTTAGGGATGAAGGTCGAGACGTAACTCTAAATTCATCATACTGGGAAGTTTGTGTGCTCTGGGCAAATATTTGGGTGCAACTTGTGGCTCTACAGAGGGGGTCAACTGCCCCTTTTATACTTGAGGGTTAAAGCTATGGTGGCAGAGATTTAGGAAAAATACTGATAGACTCCCAATTCCAGTAGAACTAGGGATGGAATTGCTCAACTTGGAAACCTGTATCCAATGGGAAAGTCCCCAAGTTTTCTCTTCCATTGAGCACCAAGAAAACCGATCGGGAAGCAACTTCTTACCTATACTCTGTCGCCACATGACCTAGAGGTAGACGACAATCTGGAGTTGTCAAATGCTCAGATCCAAGGGCTCTCATCATGCGCGTATATTCCTTTTCTAATTAAAATCAAATCTAATCCTATTAAAATGTGACATTTACACATATCCCTCTCACTTTAGGGAATCTTCCAAAATTTGTAACTCTTGAACCATATATCTTTTTAATTACAAATTTTAAGGGAACCTTTTTGATAACCTTATTTACTTGCATGCCATGTTTGGAGTCAAAACTCAAAAATAAGAGAGGCATTTTCTTCATATGAATGTTATCTATTCAAAAGGCATATTTGATTCATATTTTTCTCTCTCTTTCCTTTATTTGGATTTCCTCTTACCATTATTAACCAAGTGGATTCAAAACCTAATCCATGAAGGTCATTCACACCACCTTCTAGAGAATTCTATATTATTCTCACCATTATTATTATTCATTTATCCTTTTATCTATTATTAGATTTCTTTTATCTTTTCCTTTCCTTTTATCACATTGGACTCACTAAAATAGTAAGGTCCATGAAAACACACATTTAAAGGAAATATTACCAAAGAAATCCATTAATTGCACATAAATCGTACAATTTTCATACACATATATTTAAATGGGAAAATTGCATCAAACCATACACATAAAAATTGAGTTTATAACATCCACTACCCCTTATAGGAGTTTTTCCCACAAAATTCAAGCAATCGAGCAAACTAATCAGGATAGTCCTTTTCCATGTCCATCTTCAGCTCGCATGTGGCTTTATCCACTCCATGGTACTTCCAAAGAACCTTTACCATATCTATATTCTTAATCCTGATCTCTTTCACCTTGGTATCCAATACCTTCACAGGTGACTCAGGGTATGTTAGCCTCCCTTGGAGTTAAATAGCTTCAATTCTCAACATATGGCTTGGGTCCTTCACATAGAGCTTCAGATTGGACACATGGAATACATCATGCACCATATTGTATTCAGGGGTAAGGCTAAACAATAGGCAACTTCACCAATCCATTCCAATACCTCAAATAGACCCACGCATCTGGGACTCAACTTTCCTCTGTTCTTAGTTATAGCTCGGAGGGGCCGTATTATCAGATCAGTCTGCTAAGAATCAACATATGACTTCTATTGATCGCGGTCTCTCTTCAGCCTTTGCTTGACCCAAGCGACTTTGTCAACTTACAACTATAGTTCCTCTGACCTCAACAAGGTTCTTTCACCGGTATCATCCTAGTGAAATAGTGACTAACACGACCTCCCATAGAGAGATTCATCAGGAGGCATCCCGATACTGGCTTGATAGTTGTTATTATATGTAAACTCATCTATGGGCAAGTACTTTTTCCATGATCTACTTCAATGGAGCTCACATGCTCTCAATAGATAATATAAGGTCTGAATTGTCCTCTCTGACTATGCATCAGTCTAGGGGTGATAAGTTATACTAAATTTTAATCTAGTGTTGATTTCTCCTTTCCCCTGCTTCCACCACTTGGAAGTGAACTTCAGATCGCGATCAGAAATGATCGAACCCAGAACATCAAGTAGTCAAACTATCTCTCTCATGCAAAGCTCATCTAGATCTGTCACATTGGCATTGGTCTTTAAGGAAAGGAAATGTGCCAACTTAGTAATGTGATCTACCACAACCCATATAGCATCATGACCTCTCTAGGCCTTGGGGAGACCCACCACAATGTCCATGGTGATATGTTCCCATTTCAACTCAGGAATCTCAATCGATTATAACAGTCCATCAGGTCACTAGTGTTCATCCTTCACTGTCTCGCACATGAGACAACTGGACACATACGCCGCTATGTCCTTCTTCATTCTTGGCCACCAGAAATATCGTTGCAAGTCCTTAAACATCTTAGTAGTGTCGGGGTGTACTATGTACTTGGAACCATGGAATTCTTATAGGATAATGTCCTTCAAGGGTGAATCTTCATGAACCCAAATGCTACTCTTGTAGAGGATTCCATCATCTACTCCCACTGAGAAATGGGTATGCGCTTCTATAACAAACCCTTCATCTTACCAAGCCTTGGACTGGCTAAATGGGAACCTACTAACTCGCCCGATAGGTCTGGTTTTATCTGAATGCTTGCCAAATGAATTTGGTCCTCTAACAGTTTTCAAGCCCATTTGACAAGTTGTTCCAGATTCCGCCACTGACTAGACAAGACATCTATACACTTGAGCTATTTCCGAATAAGAGAATCTACTTCAACATTAGCTTTCTCAGGGTGATTGGTGATAGTGAAGTCATAATCTTTCATATACTCAATCCATCGTCTCTATCATAAATTCAGATCATTCTATTTCATAAGATATTTCAAACTCTTATGGTTAGTGAGGATCTCAACGGTAGCTCCGTATAGATAGTACCACAAAATCTTCACGGTGTGAATAATTGTAGCCAAATATGAATTGTGTGTTGGGTGGTTCACCTCATTGGGCTTGAGCCATCAGGAGACATAAGAAACAACATGTCTATTCTTCTCTAACACAAATCCAAGCCCCATCTTTAAAGCATCGATGAATATCAAAAAACCTTCATTGGCTGTGGTAGAGTCAACACCAGAG
The DNA here is from genome assembly GCA_963693085.1 of Alisma plantago-aquatica. Classification (NCBI taxonomy): domain Eukaryota; kingdom Viridiplantae; phylum Streptophyta; class Magnoliopsida; order Alismatales; family Alismataceae; genus Alisma; species Alisma plantago-aquatica. The sequence continues at coordinate 527,983,372 of OY856413.1, read as the reverse complement.
CTATGGTCAACTTCTCTTTCAACTGTTGGAAGTGAGCTTCACACACATCTGACCAAACAAACTTCTCATCCTTTCGGGTAAGCTTGGTGAGCAGAAAAGTAGTCTTTAAGAAAAATTTTATGAAGTACCGATAGCATCCGGCCAATCCCAGAAATCTATAGATCTCAAAATGGTTCTTCATTGTAGGCCAATCTCATATGGCCGACACTTCAGTTGGATCCACTATGATTTTACCTCCAGATATGATGTGTCCAAGGAACATGACACGATCTATCCAAAACTCACACTTTAAGAATTTCCCATAGAACTTTTTCTTTCTCAAGATATCAAGGACTCTACCCAGGTGGTCATAGTGTTTCTCTAGGTCATCAACATAAACCAAGATGTCATCTATGAACACTATGACAAATGAGTCAAGGAAAGGATGGAATACACTGTTCATGAGATTCATAAACACACTTGGGGCATTGGACAACCCAAAAGGCATAATCACAAACTCATAGTGGCCATAACAAGTTTAAAAAGTGATCTTTGAGATGTCCTCACTCTTGACTCTCACTTGGTGGTACCAAGACCTTAGATCAATCTTAGAAAAACTTGAGAAGAATTGATCTGGTCAAAGAGGTCATCTCTATGGGGTAAAGGATACCTGTTCTTAATGGTACCCGGATTAATGATCTGGTAGTCTATACACATCCTGAGCGAACCATCCTTCTTCTTTACAAAGAGGACTGGTGCTCTCCATGGTGATATACTTGGTCTAACAAAACCTTTGCCTAGCTGTTCCTATAGTTGTTTCTTCAACTCAAGCAACTTAGCATGGGTCATCTTATAGGGTGCCCTGGATATAGAGTTTGTCCTGGGAGCTAGCTCTATCAAAAAGTCCACCTCTCTCTTAGGAGGAATCCTAGGAAAATCCTCTAGGAACACATCATCATAGTCCCTGACTACCTCTATATCCCTTAAGGGTCATATCTTAGGCTCTGGCTTGGTAACTATTGCTAGGAAAGCTTGGAACCTTTGGTTATGATCTTCTCCACTTTTAGGGATGACACATACATGTAGGGGGTCACATCTCTCCTTCCTCGAATGGTAAAGTGTGGGTGACCAAGTTTCCTTTTAAGGATTTTCTTTTCACACTACTACAGAAATGGCTTATAAAGTCACTTTTCAAGGTGTCGGTTGTATACATAAACGGACACCTAAACTCTACAGTGTCGGTTTATAACATAAACTGACATACAATCTGTGAAGGTCGACCAGACACGGGTACCTCTTTTATTAAGTGTCGGTTAATTAATAAAAAAACCGACACCTAAAATCAACCGCCAAAACCAAAATTCCAGCAAAAAAATTACCTCCAAAATTTGACATATGACGTCGGTTCATAAATAAATAACCGACGACTAAAGGGTATTCGCGAGACAGGAATAGTTGTTGGTTGTCCTTTAGTTAAAAACCGACGACTATAATCTAGTATAGGTGCCGGTTTTTGGAAATGAACCGACACAGTTGGTATATTTGTCGGTTTTTTAAAATAACCAACGCTTATTGTCAACTTAATAGCTCACCAGCGCGAGCTTCTCTTCCCCTTTCCCTTTTTTCATTCTTGATTTCAGTTAGGTCCGGCGATTTCTCGCTCGCCCCCGCCGGTCGTTGCTCCTCCGCCACCGCTGCCGTGCTCCTGCTCCTGCCCTCGCCGCTGCTCCGTGCTCACAGGTGGTCGTGCTCCTGCTCCTGCCCTCGCCGCTGCTCCGTGCTCACCGGTGGTCGTGCTCCTGCTCCTGCCATCTGTGCTCACCGGCGGCCGTCCGTGCTCCTACTTTGTGCCCTCGCCGCTGCTTCGTTCCCTCGCCGCTGCTTCGTGCCCTCGCCGCCGCTGCTCCTTGTCCTCGCCGGCGCTTCTCCTCTCTTTGCCGCCGCCTCCGCCGGTGGCTGCTGTGCTCCGGCTGTTGCTCTCCTCTGCCCTCAAGGTATGCCCGCCTTCCCTGCCTTCTTCCTTCTTCCTTTGCTCCGGCGGCTGCTTCGGCGGTGCCAAGGCACGCCCAAGCAGCTGCTGGGCATTTTTTTTTAAGTTATTTACTTATTTGTGTTTAGGGTTTAGGTACTGATTTTGTGCTTCTACTGAGTTGAATCCTCTATTGTCTATACAATACATGTAATTTTCCTAGTATCGTGAAAGATTCTCAATCGTGTGTATCACATGGGATTCTTATCTCAACACAATGGACTACAATAAATGCATCTAATGCCTTAAATGGAAGACTCGGATGTTATAAAATCCCATCAATGTAGGTAGAAACAACTTATATATATTCAGATCTTAATAATTCCATGACGTGCACATTATCTTACTCAGGAAAAGTATGTGTATAATGTAGGATTAGTTCAATATAATGGTTCTATTTTAGTAAGCACCTAGGATTAGTTCTTGAACACCTAATCTCACTTAGGATGTAAGTGTATAATGTGTATTGGGTTTTCGAGAAAATTTTGGTAGCATTTCCTCCTTTGTTCTTTAAGTACATATGTAGACTTCTTTTCAAGCAATCATGTCTACCAAAATAAAGTTGGTTATGACAGGCAATAAAAGGTTAACTGATGTTATACAACTTTTTCTGAAAATATATAACATCGTTATATGTACTTACACTTTGTTAATACTAATATTATGCAGTCTCTGTCCACCCATAACAGTCACTATGAACTAGGCCTCTATGTCAATGTTAACGTTCCCTATTGAAGAACAATTGGACATCATCCTAGATGATCGTTCCTTAAACCAATTGGTCATACCCAAACATTGGCGTTTTCTAAAAGGAAGACACTACATGTCTGGTAAAGTGACCCTAACTTTTGGCAATTATTCACATGTTATCGAGGTTGAGTATGATTTGGAGGAAAATCTTGTATCAAAACCCGGTTGGCGTGATTGGATTGGAGAGATGCATGTGGTCCGTTGCAACAGGCTTTTTCTCCGTCTAATTGGCCATAATTCCATCAAAGTTTGGATAACCAATAGCAACTGCGAGACCCCCGATCATCTACTGCAGTATGAGCGCACGTCATCGCATATCAGCTCGGACGAATATGAATCTGAGGCCCCTGTCAGTTCAGATTTGTCTAAATACAGTGAGGATCTTCGTGACATAGCTTCATCATCAAAAAGACCACGGTAAGTCTAATTAACAAATATAATTGTCAAGCAATCAATACTCATAGCTGCTTTCTATTCTGAACTTCAGGAGAAGATCGCTACAATGATAAGTCCTCAAAGTTACTGATGCGGGACCATGTTGGTGTAGTATTTAGTTGTCTATCTATCTAGACTTGTCTGTATTAATAGTTTTTTTAATTATGCGCATGTTTAGGGGTACACCAACCCCTTTGTTTAGTTACTGTTTAGGGGTACACCCCTGTGTGTGGATGTAAAAAGAGATTAATGAATGGAACTGAAAGTTGCTACATGATTTCCGTCCAACACATTATTTGTTGGCCTAGAAACCCATCCAAGATTTACTCATTAGGAGTAAATCTTGGATAGTCCCCGGTTTGGGACTATTTTTGAACACCTAATCTCGCTTAGGATGTTAGTGTATAATGTGTATTGGGTTTTCAAGAAAATTTCGGCAGCATTTCCCCGTTTGTTCTCTAAGTACATATGTACTTGGAGAACAGCGGGGAAATGTTGCAGAAATTTTCTTGAAAACCCAATACACATTATACACTTACTAGTGAGATTAGGTGTTCAAGAATGGATAGGTGGTACACATTTATTATATATAATAATGACATCACATGTATTTGTTAACCCTAGACCCTAATCTTGTCCTAATATATACTTGTTTTCTCTTTGATCATAGAATGGATAGATCATGGATGTCCATTCGCAATCGCTGCACCCCAGAGTTTATTTCTGGTCTTGACCAGTTCATTAGATTTGCCGAGGAACATAGGAAACAACCTGGAGATAGGTTCTACTGTCCATGTAGGCATTGTGGTAACAACTTGAAAGTCAACACTGGTGATGAAATCAAAACTCATGTCATGTGCAATGGGATTATACAAGGCTATACAGAATGACACTGGCATGGAGAGATTTCAAACCCAAAACCAGTGGATGTCGATAGCAGTGCTTGTGTGGAAGAAGAAATTGCCTACGATGACGTAGATGTGAATGAACCAGTTCCAGTAGACATCGTTGATGCGATGTTGGATATTTGTGGGGTAGAGCACACCGATCCACCTCCCATTTTTAGAAACATTGTGCATGATACTGAGATGCTGTTATACATAGGTTGTACTAAGTTTACGAAGCTTAACGCTGTGTTGAGATTGTATAAGTTGAAAGCTAACAATAGATGGAGCGACAAAAGCTTCATGTCATTACTGTCTTTGTTGAAAGAAATGCTTCCTGAAGGAAATGAGCTACCAACCTCAACATACCAGGTAAAGAAATTGTTATTCCCAATGGGAATGGATGCCAAGAAGATACACGCATGCCCTAATGATTGTGTATTATTTCAAAAGGACTATGCGGATTTGAAAGATTGTGCAAAATGTGGTGCGTCACGGTATAAATTGACGACTTCGGGGGAGTCCAAAACTAGTTCTCCTGCCAAGGTGATGTGGTATCTACCTATAATATCACGGTTTCAACGCTTGTTTGCCAATCCGATAGATGTGAAGAATTTGAGGTGGCATGCAGATGTTAAGAAAAATAATGATGGGATCCTACGACATGCGTCTGATTCCCCACAGTGGAAGAAGATTGATGTATTGTACCCTGAATTTGGTGAAGAAGTCAGGAATCTAAGACTTGGGCTTTGTACAGACGGGATGAATCTATACGGGACATTGAGCAGCCAACATAGCACTTGGCCAGTCATGCTTGTTATATACAATCTTCCTCCCTGGCTGTGTATGAAAAATAAGTACGTAATGCTGTCGTTGTTGATATCGGGCCCTAAACAACCTGGAAATGACATCGATGTTTATCTTGAGCCTCTGATTGATGACTTAAAGAAACTCTGGGGTGAAGGTGTGATGACCTATGATGCTTCACGAAGAGAGACATTTCGTTTGCATGATATGTTGTTTTGCACTATTAATGACTTTCTAGCATATGGGAATTTGTCTAGATATAGTGTCAAAGGAGCTAAAGTGTGTCCTATATGTGAAGAGAACACTGATTCAGCAAGACTAAAACATGGCGGTAAGAATGTATATCTCGGTCATCGAAGGTTTCTTCCGAAATTCCATCCGTATCGTAGGAAGTGCAAAGCATTCAATGGATTGAATGAGGAACGCAGTGCACCTAAACCTATACCAGGGGAGGTTGTTTATGAAAGAGTAAAAGACTTTGTCAATGAATTTGGTAAGAGATCACAATGTACTACACAGAGTGACAATTCTTCATTCAAGAAGAAGTCAATATTTTGGGATCTTCCTTATTGGAGTTCTTTGACAGTCAGACATTGTATCGATGTAATGCACATTGAGAAAAATGTCTGTGATAGCATCATTGGTACTCTGTTAAATATACCAGGTAAGACTAAAGATGGGATAAAATCCAGACTGGACCTACGTGAAATGGAAATAAGGTCAAAATTAATAGAATTACGTGAAATGGGTAATAAAAGAACATACTTACCTCCCGCTTGTTACACGTTGTCTAGAAAGGAGAAGAAAGCTTTTTGTGAATGCTTGGTAAATGTTAAGGTGCCACATGGTTACTCATCTAACATCCGTAGATTGGTATCAATGAAAGATCTGAAGTTGATAGGTCTTAAATCTCATGATTGTCACACTCTAATGCAACAAATATTGCCCGTGGCAATTCGATCTATATTGCTGAAGCACGTAAGGTTTGCAATCACCAAACTTTGTTTCTTTTTCAACAGTCTCTGCAGCAAAGTTATTGACCCTGAGACTCTCGATAATTTGCAAATAGAAGTGGTCGTTACCCTATGTCAGCTTGAGATGTATTTCCCTCCTTCGTTCTTTTATATCATGGTACATCTTGTTGTCCACTTGACTAGGAAAGTGAAAATCTTGGGACCAGTTTTCTTGCATTGGATGTATCCCTTTGAACAATACATGAGCATTTTTAAAGGTGATGTTCGAAACCGTTATCGTCCTGAAGGGAGTATTATTGAAGGTTATGTGGCGAGAGAGGTTATGGATTTCTGCAATGACTTTCTCAGTGGTAATGACACTCCTCATAATGACAAGAATATTGACGAGCTATTTGGCAAAGGAATTTTGGGATCACGTGTGAAAGTAATCAGCCGTGAGCAGTTGGAACAAGGTCATTTGTATATTTTACACAACATGGACGAAGTGAACGTTTATATCGAGGAACATACCAATTTCATCAAAAATCAATATCCTCGAGCCAATACAATGTGGCTTGCTAGAGAGAATAACAAGACTTTTATTAAGTGGTTTGAAGATAAAGTCTTACATCAACTATCTCAAACACCAGATGATATTACTGAAACTATCAAATGCCTCGCCTTTAAACCAAAGTTGACTGTTATGTCTTATGAAGGGTATGACATTAATGGATTCACATATTACACAAAGTGCCAAGATGATAAGAGTGTCGTCCAAAAAAGTGGGGTCACCCTTCAAGCATCGACTATGTTTTTTGCAAGTACAAAGGATAAAAGTCCACGTGAAGCTAAAATGTCATATTACGGTGTCATTGAAGAGATATGGGAATTTGACTACATAGATTTCAAAATTCTGCTCTTCAAATGTAATTGGGTTGATAACACCAAAGGAGTTATAGTGGATGAATTGGGTTTCACTTTAGTGAACTTTGAAAAGATTGGCGAGAAGGATGAACCATTCATATTGGCATCACAGGCAAAAAAAGTATTTTATATCGATGATCCTGCAAATGATAAATGGTCGGTTGTTCTTCATGGTAAAAGACAGTTCATTGAAGATCTTATAGATGAAGAAGAGTACTATGATAAATATGATGACTCCAGTCCATTCTCAGTTGGGTTGCCAACTCCACAAAATATTGAAGCTAATGATGACTTATATGTGCGCGGAGATCACAATGAAGGATTGTTAATTGATAAAAGATCACAATTTTAGAGGCATGCATGTTTATATTTTTTTTTGAAGCTAAATGTTTACTTTTTTAATATCAATATCATTTTCTGATTTGATGTTTCATTATCTTCTAGTTAATACAAATGCTAAACATTGTGGGAGGGTGCTAAAGAACTATAGGACCAATCTCACCCGAGATTACATACGCGATGCTGAGAATAGGTTCTTGATTGATTCCAATTCTAGACATTGATTAGTATTTCACTAACTCTACACTAATAATTTTTGTTTGTATTCTCTTTGAAAAATAAATATAGGAAGAAGGACGCCACATAGAAATGGAACTACTTGGACCCCAAAGACTGGGAGGAGTTTGTTACCCAAAGAAAAATAGATGAATTCAAGGTATTAAGCACCACTCCCAATTTAATTAATATACATTTTTATGTATTCACCTATTCAAGATTAACCTTTATTGTTACTAACAAAACAATGTGCAGCACACACAAGTGCTTCAGATTCATATAACAACATGACAAACTAACACATATATAGTGCATAACAACAACAGCTCCGAATTTACATACAACACTAGCTTAGTACATATATAGTGGGACTAAGGTGACGATCCCACCTGCTAAAACAGGTTACCGACAACTACATGTTACGACTGGGAGGTCGTGATTCAGCAACCGTATGCATTAGCAGGTGGATCTGTTTGTCCTCCTGCTAATGAATACGGTTGTTGAATCACGACCTCCCAGTCGTAACATGTAGTTGTCGGTAACCTATTTTAGCAGGTGGGATCGTCACCTTAGTCCCACTATATATGTACTAAGCTAGTGTTGTATGTAAATCCGATGTTGCTGTTGTTATGTACTATATATGTGTTTGTCTGTCATGTTGTATGGACATCGATTGTATTGCTCAGGTATTATATAGTCTCATTAGATAATATGAAATATATAAATCTTATTTATATCTCATTAATTATATATATACATCATTCTCTTTACAGGTGTTTAAAGATGACCCCACTACAGGAACAGACTTACCAGATGTACATGCTCCCTATACGATGGGAGAATTAAATGAAGTAAGAAAAGAATGGGCAACAGCCATACAAATAGTGGGGGTTTTAAAATATAATTGGGATGTTGATAGAAAATAATGACTAAAGAATTATATTTTGTAAATGAATTTCTGAATTAAAATATTTGTGTGAATGTTTCTACATGTCTAGATGTTTCTACATGTGTCTGAGTGAAAATGAATGAAAGTGTTGGTTGCTATATGAATGTTTCTACATGTGTGAATGTGAATGAATGGAACTACAGATTGCTAGCTACATGAATGTTTCTAAATGTGTGAAAATAAAATGGAACTGCAGGTTGTATTGCTAAATGCATGTGTGAATATTTTTGTTGTTAAATTTGCAGGTTTGTGGCCTGTTGTTGGCTGATATCAATGGATGTCGTAAAACCTGCAGTTAACTGCAGGTTTCTCATCCTGCGACCAGCCACAGTAGGTCTGCAGACTGACAGAAAAAGAAAAAAAAATAATAGGCGTCGGTTATTTGTATAACACCGACACACAAAGTTATAGTGTCAGTTTTATATAAATAACCGACGCCTGTTTCCTGTGGTGCGAAGGTATATGGCGTCGGTTTATTATCTAATAACCGACACTGATAGTGGCCAAGATGGCGCCCTTTCTTTGGTGCGAAGGTATATGGCGTCGGTTTATTATCTAATAACTGACGCTGATAGTGGCCAAGATGGCGCCCTTTCTGTGGCACGAAGGTATATGGTGTCGGTTTATTATCTAATAACCGACGCCTATGCCTTCGCGCCACAGGAAACATGCGCGATTTCGGTGGCACGCGAAGAGTTTGGGCATCGGTTTTGGAACCGACACGTAATGGGTGAGCTTTTAGTGTCGCCCACATAGGTGTCGCTTAGAAACCGACACTAAAGGCCTTAAATAACCGACACTAAAGGTAGGTTCTGTAGTAGTGTCCGTACATTCACTCTATGCTCTATAGGTGTAAAGCCAATCCATACCAATGATCCCATTGAAATCATTCATATCAAGGAGGATAAATTTAGTAGGAAGCTCATGACTTAGGTACTTAATCAATAAAAGTGAGGTTTTCAAAAGAGACGTATAAATCTTTCCACTCAGGGTTGTGACATCCAAAATGTAACCTAAATCCTTGATGTCCAAACAAAGCATTGTTGCCAGATTTCTTAAAATGAAATTATTAGTAGAACCAAAATCAAAAAGAGTTTTTACATTGTGTCCCATGTCTTCAAACATGCCTACATAGTTTTCCATGATGTATTAGACTACTACATGAACAAACTAAAATAGAAAGGAAAACTCTAAGGGTTATTACCCTCTATCAAATGATTTGCATTGGCTTGAGCCTCTTCATTGTCGATGGTGAAAACTCATGCCTACCTTCTTTTTCTTGTGGGTGGGACTACGATTGTGCTCCGGCTCTTGTTGGTGGTGTTGCCGCCACAGGTTGAGCCGCTATAGGACCCGGACCTCTAGAATGAGGTATGGATAGTTGGTGAGGAACTGTCCCTCCTGCTAACAACATAAGCACACATTCTTCTCAAAGCGATACTTCCTCAGGTGTGCCCGTCCACAGTTGTGGAACCTTGGGTGATGATTCTCGCTGCGGTGCTTCCCTTTTCCTCCATGATTGCCTTTTCCATTGTTACATCCTTGTCCCTTTTTATGGTCACTCTTGGAGCCAGAAGTACCTTTGACATAACCCAGGTTACCCTTAGATGGGTTTGGTACAGGCATCATTGTCATCTCCATGCTCAAGGTGGTGTTGTAGGCATTGGATAAGGTCATCAGTTTACTTGCCATCACATGAGGCTTGATGGCAGTATGCAGATCCACCAATCTTTCCTTAGTCAGCATGTATCTGAACCACTCTAGGAGGTGAAACTTACAAGCGTAGTCTGCCACAAAGAGGCTTCCTTGCACAAGGAAGGTGAACTCCCTCTCTTTCTCCTTCTTGGTTGAGATGGGCACAGAATTGGAGAAGAAGATGTTTCTAAAATCAGTCCAGTCTATTGGGTCTTCATTTAGGTATCGGCCCATGATGTGGTTCTCCCACGGTATCTTTGCTACTCCTTCCAGGAGGTGAGTGGAAAATAGATACTTCTTACTCAGTGTACCTCAAGCATGCAGAAACTATTCTAGACCGCCAATATCCATGTATGAGCTCTATCAACTACCTTAGCCTTGTCCTCTCCCTAAAACTTCTCTATGTCCAACTTCACAAAGTCCAGAATGGTGGCTCTGAGTCAGGGACAAAATGATAGAGGCTCTCCATCCTCACATATGGTGGTATCCTCGAGGGCCAATGCATTAATGGCCTGAGTCATCTTCTTCTATTGTTCCATCCAGAGGACATCTGGTCTATGAACCACCACAACTGGTCCCGAGTTTGCGGTGGTGTTGATCTTAGTCTCATATTTGTCTTGGTACATTGGTTCCTTGTCCTAGTTCATCTCTAGATAGTTTAAGGGAAAAATCTTAGGGTCTGAGCCTTCCTCTGAGGCTTCATCCGGTCTCTTCTCTTCCTCGAGGACTCATCACCACAATCTCTCCTCATCTTCTCAGAAGATCATTTCCTCTTGCCGAGGGGCCTACCTCTAGAAGGATTATCGGTAGCATCGTAGGGAACAACTACGGTCTTGACACGGGCCATGCTAGTTCACACAAGTTAAAATCTAGTAATCACAGATTTATAACTTGGAAAGATATATAAGCTTTAAACTTACATCTATGTCATCTTATTTACATGCATTTTATTATATGGTGGAGGATTCCCTAATCCTTAACAATGTGAATTCCCAAACATAGGAGGCGGTGGAGGGAGAGAAAAACCTAAGCACTTAAAAATTCTCCAGAGACAAGAGGTAAAGAAGGGATGAAAGTAGATGAGAAGACCTAGAGGTATCTTATTTGGAGTCAAATCCTCATCTTTTGGCTAGGAAATCACATATATTCCAGGAGTCTTCATCAACCGACTAGTAGGATGGAGGAAAATCTTTCCTACCCCCGGATTGTGATCCTTTTCTAAACACCTCCATCTTTGGAAACATCTCTAATAACTCGCTTGGGCTCTCAATAATTTGTAAATTTAATAACTACTAGAGATTATATAGAAAACCATGTTCTGATACCTAATGTAACAACCCCTCCCCTCAATAACCCCCAATTAATGAAGACAAAAAAGCTTGTGATGCTATCCCAAAACATGATCATTTGGTTTTGCAAATAATAAAAAATAATGAATAAATTCTACCACAAACTAAGCTTAATGCAGGATACAAAATTTCGTTTCACATACCATTCAAATATGGGACTTTTGACCTTTACCCAAGATAGGAATCTATATATCTATGATCCTTCAATTTTTATGTAACTTTATTCTTTCAACGTCACTTTAAATATTCATCCACTTTCTGTTAAGCATATATCTGAAAGTAGCCCTAAAACACCGATGAAAAAAACATCAGTCTGTATAACCGGTTATACTGGTATGTGGGGGAAACAAAAGCTTGCACATAGATTGTAACAACATTATCACATCAATTATTTGTTACCAAGAAAAAATATGTTTTTCTTCATAACTTCTCAACCATTTTGCCAATCCTATAGTATACCCTATGCTAGGGTTTTGTCCTGATAGTGGACATTAGGCTAGCTCTCAATCTGGAGTTAGGTACCTCATTGGTCACCCCTCAATCAGGAGTTAGGTTCCATTGGTTTGCCCATCCTGGGTTTGACCTCTCATGACCTTCCCACCCTGGGCTTGGTCTCTTAGTCATCAACATGACTTCATTAATAATCTTATTCATAAATTCTAGAGATGTCTTGCCGATTTGAGCAAGTTATAAAATAAATAATAATGATAATCATAGTCACTTTATGGATTGCAAGAATTAAAGTTCATCGAAGCATGTAATTGCAAGAAATTGATAAAACTCCAAGAATCATTGTGAAACTAAAGGAATTAGCCATAAGTGTAACCACATACCTGATTATGAGTCAAAAGAGGCACTATATCCAAATCCAACTAGATGTCCAATCGAGCAAGCCAAGCAATAAATCAAATCCCATCATATCCCTAACCACTCCTCATTGATCAGGGACACGTTTCTAAGGTTTCTAAGTCTCATTAGCATTCTTTATGGGTTCTTAGATCTATTTCTCAATCTTTATACTTTCTTTGTTAACAAACTCTAAAACAACTTTTCTACTCATAAAAACCTTAATTACTCAAATTATCCACATTAAGGGTCTCTTATTTAGAATTTGTCTTAGGTTCATCATTTCTCTGTCTTATTCATGGATTTTTGAAATAAAAACCATTAAAACTCATAATTACCAAAATTAGGGTTTCTAGGCCCATTAATGCACTCTTATATACATGGAACCCTAAATTAAGCAATTATGCACAAAGATCGTCTTTTTGAATATCAATCTTCCTTTTATTAACAACACATTGATATTTTCTTAAGATATCCATGGAAAAATTACTAGATCTAGTTACCATCAAATCTTAGGGATTTTAATTAATAGAACCATTAAAGGTGATAACTTTATGCAATATTTGAATTGTACATAGATGCATGCTTCAATTATATTTTTAATAGATTCTATTAATTTTTTTGAGAAAGTTTCATATATAACACTTTTCCATTGGATAAACCCATAATTACTTACAAATTTTCCTAAATTAATTACCTCCTGACCAGTTAGGTGCTGCCACCTGGGCCAAGGCAACCCAGACCCACTTTGCCTATGCATCAGAGCCAAGCCAATCGACTTGATCCAATGTGGCTCCTCAGCCTGTGTTGTAGGGACTGTGGGACAGTGCTCAAAACCAAATGAAAAGACCAGAAAGGCCTTACATGTGTGAAGAGAGGTTGAGGGCAGCTTCATACTTTCCCCTGTGGTTATCTTCTTCCTCTTACATGTGAGCTTCAGGGAAAGCTTAGTGAAACCCTCAATTGACTCCAGGTTCTAGGCCTCCTCAAGTGCGGGTGAAGGTGTGTCTCCTCAGACAAACCCTGGCGAATCGAATGACACATCCAATTTCTTTCCCACTTCCCAGGAATGATGGGTTGAGGTCAGACTACTTTGGCAACTTAGCGGGTCTAGTCAGGGAAGAAGATTGAGACTAAACTCTCAATTGACCGTACTTGGAAGTTCACGTGCTCTATAAAATCTTTTGGTGCAAGTTGTGGCTTCACAGAGGGGGTTTACTCCTCCTTTTATACTTGAGGTTTGAAGCTATGGGGACAGAGATTTATGAAAAACACTGATAGACTCATAATCCTAGTGGAACTAGGGATAAAATTGCTCATCTTGGACTTCCGAATCCAATAGGAAAGTTCCCAAGTTTGCTCATCCATTTAGCACAAATAAAACCGATCGGGAAGCAACCTCTCCCCTATTCTCTATAGTTTCATGACCTGGAGGTGGACGACGATCTGGAATTTATTGCACATGAAAACACACATTCAAAGGAAATATTACCAAAGAAATCCATTTATTGCACATGAATCATACAATTTTCATACACATACATGTAATTGGGAAAATTGCATTTCAATCCATACACATATAAATTGAGGTTATAACACATGTTGAGAATGCCTACTCTTGTCTATTCAGAGAACTTTTATGACACCATGATCCAGATGAAGAGTTCATTATGTGGGAGGAGTTTGTAAAGACTTTCTAGAGCCACTATATTTTAGAACCAATGGTGGACAAGTACGAAGTAGATTTCCTCTACCTGGAACAACATTGTGACATGACTGGTACGTGGTACCCGCATGAAGTTTTGCATCATCTAGAAGTGTAGATCTGAGATGACTGATGTTACAACCCCAACTTTTGGGTTCTTTTAGTGAGAAATTTAATTTTTCATATTGAAGATATTGGAACAAGTAATGATATAATTTGTCTTGAGTAAATGAGTTTCGTTTACAATAGCCTTATTGGTTGTTTTGTGAGATTTATTGGGTATTGGGCCCAATAACAAGGAAAAGACAAAAGGAATTCCATTATTAATAAGAAATGGAGAAAAGAAAAATGTAGAAACCTCTAGAAGGCAAACAATTAAATCCAAAGGTGGATTTCGTGCCTCTTGGGTTCCTTGGGTTCCAAGGAGTCCAAAGTTGCAAAGAGAATGCAATAAGAAAAGAAAAGATCAATTAAATATTTCTTTATTAAGAATGAAATTGTTAACAATGATAAAATGAGGAAAATAAGTGGAAAGAGGTATAATTAAGTTATCCTTGGTGGATTTTCGTATCCAAAGGATTCCTAATGTTAAATGGAATGCCAATGAGGAAAATAAAAAGAAAGATAAAGAGAAATCCTCCAAAAGAGATATTTTAATAAGAAATAGACAAGATAATGAGAAATAATGAATATAGATGCATGTAGAAGGATAATAAGTATCCTTAAAAATGAATTTCGAAACATTAGAGTTTCTTGGGGTCCAAGGAGCCCCAATGGAGAAGGAAGAAAGAGAAAATACCAATAATGCAAAATAAGAGTATAATGTGATACATTATTAAGGAATTTTGTGGTTTAGTTAAAGAGGTGGTATTTTCTACTAAAGGAAAACCTAATTTTGTGTCAATAGATTAAAGGGAAAGTACTAAGAAAATAAGAGGTGATTTTTCAAATTTTAATATCTATGGAGTAAATAATATCAAAGAATTTCTTTTTAGAGAGAGAAGATTTCTTCTTCATGAAGGAATAGGGTTCCAAGTTGGAAAAGGACTGGGTTGCTTTATGGGAAAGCAGTCTGGGGCATGGATACCCACCCCATTATAAAGGATAGAGCTCTGGTTTGAGTCTAAGAGAGAGAGAGATCTGACACTCTCCTCCTTGTTCTTTTCATGAAAACCCTAGTCGGGAATAGGGATCTATCCCTAGAGAAACGATGGTTGGTTTTATAGTCTTGATGGAGGCAGGGGGATTCCACGACAACCAAGGATGGATCGAATATTGCACCCACACCCTGGGCTTAGAACAGCTCTGTCTGTAGGTCTGTAAGACTGCTGCAAGTGCGGCAGAAACCGTAGATGCTTTTCGGAGGAGCTGCCCCTTTGGCCGTTAGGGCGGAAACAAGCAGGTGGCGTGAGGTAGACGAAGGCAATGGGCCATTGGATGAAGTTGCCCCTCATAGGGGGGGGTTAGGTTCTCTAGCAACAACCTGATCCCAAGATCTAAGGTTTTGCCTCCCTCATAGGTCATCTTCTCACTCTTGGGTTGACCCACCCCAGGTTGGCACACTAACCCTAAAGGTTTCATATATATTTTTCATGATTATGCATACATTTTTATCATTACACTTCTCAACCCATATTTGCTCAATTTCTAGGAGACCCCCTCATGGTTTCTGTTCATTCAGTGAACTTGGGTCACCTTCCCCTCTAGGAGCTTGGTGCTACATCGGCCTTCCCCTCCAAGGGCTTGGCCACCATCATCAAACTTCTAGAGACATCATGAGGGGTTTGAGAAAGTTATATTCAAACATTCATTTTCAATATATATATATATATATATATATATATATATATATATATATATTGGGTTCATATATTTCTTAAGACCTCTTACGTAAGTGTTATGCTCCTCATGCACACATGCACGGGAGACCGAGTCACTTAACGCATTTATATTCATATTCTTTTACATGCATCCTTCATGCATGGGTTACCAAAAACATTTATATTCTCTCTTTCCTCTTACCCTAATTGGATCCATACGCGTGGGGTACCATATCCCACACTATCCACATTTCTCACAATTAGAGTTTTAGGGTTTGGGTTAGGGACTATACCCTACCTCTTAGGGTTTCAATGTCCCTTGACCCACTAGGGTTCCTCTAAACCAGCCCTAGTCCCCTCTAGGTTTAACTTCCTAGGGAAAACCCATATAAAGTTTTTTCTTTATTTTATCATCATCTCCAAATGTACATTATTATTTCCATATTTACATGTACACTATCATTTCTCATTACATATGCAATAATTAGTGGAGGATTCCTTAATCATACTTCTTCTCAAAACCCTAACTTGAGATGAGGAGAGAAATTCCTTTTAGGATTTATTAAGTAAGAGGATGAGAAGTGGATGAAAGAGATGAGATGAAACCCTTAAGGTATTTTAACTTTGGGCAAAGACTTCTGACTTTGGCCAGGCAGGATGCACGAGTTCAGGAGTCATCGTATGCCGACTAGCGGTGTGGAGGAAAATATTGACAGCCCCCGACCGTGGCCCCTTCTAGACACCATTATCTCTAGAAAATACCCTAATAATTCCCTCATATTTTTACAGATTACTAGAAATTAGAAACTATTAAATATTATTTGAAAAATTTGGGTTCTGATACCAAATGGAATGACCTCACTTTTCAGCAACCCCCAATTAAAGAAGGCCAAAAAGATAAAGTCATTACTTACAAATTTTCCCAAAGATTCAGATTTAACAAAAAATAAATAATAGAAAATAATCTCATTAATTCCAAATATTGTTTACAAAATGCTTTTACATGAAATTTCATTACCAGAACTGTACATAGAGAAGAAATGTCTATCTAAATCCTCTATACTTAGATTAATGTCTTCACATGGTTTCATCATCATCTTCATGTCCCTTATCATGTATATCATCATATACCTAAAACATCGTAAAACAAATCATGGTCAGTATCACAAATCCTACCAGTATGTGGGGGAAACAAAAGTTCACAAGTAATGATAACAACATAATTCAATAATTAATGTTTAACAAACCAAATTTAACATTTTCACCATGACTACCCAATCAAGGTTTATCCACCCTCTATCATAACCCTTCAGGACCTCATACTACACTATCTTCCCCTATCCAAACGGATGACTTCATCATGTCTCCCCCTATCCAGATGGGTACCAAATTATGCCTTCCCCTATCAAAGCAGATGGCCTTTCCATAGATCCAGAGGTGGCCTTGATTCAGGCTAGTCATGTTCATTTAAAATGTGATTATAATAGTCACTTTAAAGTTTGTATGGAATGAAATAAACAAGCAAGCATATACTTTCAACCATCCAAGGAAATCCTCTGTGAAACTATGTGAACCTACAATAGATAATCTTAGGCATAACCACATACCTTGATGGTGAGCTATGCTGATTATTCAACATATGTTCAAGCAATCCAATCAACAGATACAAGCAATCCAAGAAATCATCATTTAATCTTCTTACATACAAATCATAAAGTGTCACCATCTTGTAAAACACCTTTAACACTACTCAAATCCTAGTCTAGGTTTTAGGGTTTGGACAAGGAATAAGGGTGAAACCCTAATTCTCTCGCCAAAAACCTTATTAGAATTTATTGATCCATAATTAGACATAACGTGTAACCCTAATCATCATATTTGACATATCCCCTAATTATGATCACATATATCCAATTATGTTCATTAACAACATGGAAAGCTATACTCTTTAACTCTAATCTGTGATTATCAATTACATTCATTAATAACACGACAAGTGGGGATCTTTAAACCCTTCTAAAGTATTGATTCATATCCATGATTATTCTCATTAGCAACCCTAATTATCATCAACATGGTCATTATTATCAAACTATAACCTGATTTGAGAGCATTAATTTCATTAACAAGTTAATACACCATATCTAGGGTTGTTATACATCAATCACCACTTAAACTCATCATGGCACTAATTTTGAAAAATAAAGAAGATCTTTGTCTTATTGATATTTTATTTGTGTTCCTCTCATTCTGTTGATTAATTTTCATATATAACTTATCTTTATCCGAGCATCCTACCAATTTCTATGATTTTTCCAAGTTTATCACTTAATTGACCAATTCAACTGCCACGTCAGCAGAGTAAACATACCGTGTTTGTTTTGTTGGGCCGGCTTGGTTTATTACTAAAGGACCTAGTGGTCCCACACTCAGCGTATTCAGCCTGGGGGCATCTGGGTCATTTGACACAGATCCATCCCCCTCCTCACGAACCCGCGCTCGTCCAGGCGAGCGTCGACGCCATCGGTATGCGGTCGTGTGAGGGAGAGCCGCGGCGCTCCCCACCTTCGCCCCTGGGCGTCAGGGAGCCCGATCGGGGTGCAAGTGCCTTCGTCGGACCTCTATCGGCCTGGCTTTGCTTTCAGCAGCAGTTGTTCCCCCTCTGGCCTCTTTGCCGGTAAAGAATCTAGCTGACTTCGGGGCTCCGGCTCCTCCCACCCTAGAAGGTCAGACGATATCCTCGACCAAGATAAAGGCCTTCCAGGAGGGCGAGATGGAGCTCGACTTCATGGTTGTATCGTGTCATCAAACTGATGACCTAGCGACCCTGTGTCATTGTCGCCTGGGCGTATGGGTTGGAACCGAGGTCGGCTTCGATGCTTGCCCAGTATCTTTTTATATACTGGGCGGAGGCACTTCGCCGTACCGTACGGTTGGAACCGTGGTGTTGCCGACCACAAAATGGCGGTACCAGGAGAGGGGGCCAAACAATATGAGCGAAAAAGAATTAAAATTTAATATATAAAGAGTGAACATGTACATTCTTATTTCAATTGTGTCTTGCGATTCTTTAAAGCATAAAATTAATCAATTATGTCATCAGTTGAAAAACTTACAACTATTTCTTTCTCAATATATATAATCATATAATCTGAAATGAAATCATTGTGTTCACAAGCTTCATAGCTGAAAATGCATGTTCTGTCGTAGCAGTTGAAACTGAAAGAGTCAAAACAAGCTGAACTACTTTATAAATCTGATTGTAGTTTTTTATCTTTTTACTTTAAACCAAAGCCCGACAATGGATATAATATAAATACTTATCTAAAAGTTACAATAATTAAATTTAAAGACAAGTAGACAACAATTATCTTTTTGTATGTGCAGTTGTAGCTTTTTGTGATGATAGAGACGACTTAAAAACCTACAAAAATAATTTTGGTGTTGGTATCTTGTCTAATATATGCTAGTATAAGGTTGTGTAGTGTCACATATAAGTCAAAAGAACTACATCGAATGTCTCTGTCAAAAAGTACTTGTTGTGACAGACGCGACCGAGAAAACTAATTGGGAGACTTTGGTTCCATATCATGACATGTGTGATATTTTGTTAGATATAATATGGTATTTATAGTGGTGGGTAGTTTTCGGATATGGATATAAAACGACTAGGAGTTTGACTAGAAATAGAATTGTCTGCGGCCAATTAAGTAATAAACTGAATAGTAAACAAGATCGCCGTTGAATTTGCTTGCTTAGGAAGCAACGTAATTGTATTAAATCAAAATAATTAGAAGTCTTCGTATTAACTTCAATTAATTAGAAAATTGGAAAGTTGACTAATGTTCGCGGTATTTGGAAAGGTATCTAATAGAAAATTTTAATACCGTGATTCTATTTCCAGGATGTGTTTCCTTCTTGGGGCATGCATCGTGTAGATTTAAATATTTTAATAACAAAGGCACAATAGTCACAATATATGATGTTCCTATATAATAACATGGCTCTCCAAAGGTTAACTATTTCTTTCCCATTATGGTTATGACTAAAAACTGACGAAGTATGCATGGAAAAAGTTCATTATCTTTTTCAAAAGTATTTCCAAAATATATTTTTTATTTGGCAACAACAAACCATTAAGGAATATTGCACATTGGATAATTTGTCCGTTAGCCTATTGGAAAACTCCTTATGCCTTAAAGTATAGATTATTCTTTCTCTTTCTCTCTCTTTTACATTTCCGTACTATTTGGTTGGCACATCAAAAACCATATGTGGCACTTCATAATATTCCATGACTTGATTATGAGAATTCATTAATGTTTTCCCTACTTATTTTCTCATTATAGCATTTTTATTAGAATATATTTTCACATCCAAAAGCTTGCTCCTTTCTAACATTGTTTTAAATCAAACCATTATCTCATGAACAACCTTTTTCTCCAAATTCTATAATTTTCTTTCTTTTCTTTATTATATGTAAGTATACACAGGTCATATCAAAACATCCATGTTTGATGTGTTAAACATGGCGTTGCCAATCTTGGATTTATAATTATCCTTTTAAGTCATCTAAAACACCATGTTTCTTATTTCCTTTTGGAAACTCACATATTGTTCCGTGTTTTAATTTATGGAACCTTTCATAAGCTATTATCATTCATTGATACACAATTCCTTTTTATTTATTTATTTATTTATTTATCTTATCACAAAGATATTGTAATTCCTTCAATAATACCACTGGGGAATATTACACATCAAAACATGCTTTATATTTAAATTATTCAATTTTATCAAAATTGAGGATATTACAAGTGTCTTTTTATTTCCATTTTGGAAGTAAGTTCTAAATATTAAAATGTGACATACTAATGGTAGTAGTTCTTTTATATTACCTTATATGGAGTCTATACCTTGATGAACCTATTTATGTGAGTCATTTCTGATTAGTTTATTTTATCCATCACACCCCTCTTGAGTACATGGGATACAAGTCTATATTATAGGGAAATTATTTTCCCATCATGTGACAGCCATGTATTCATTACAGAATGATATTTCTTTCCTCTAACAATCTTAAGGTCCACTTATTTTACCTTAAGACATGTAGGCAAGTCACAAAGTTATGGGTTTATCTCTTATTATGTGTATCCAATGAGTTTGGGGCAAATCAAAAGTGAATTTGTCTAGTATCAATTGTAAGTTATGTATTAGTAGTTAGAGAAAGTTTTAAGTCAATGTTTGTGTTCAACAGAAAATCAAACTTAGTTCTTTAAGTTTATTTGTTAGTTTGAATGGAGATTTACATGCATATCAAGACTAGTCATTATATAGTTCCCTTAAATTCTTCTACTATTGTATTACGATGTTTATATTTTTTTTATAAATTTCCTATGTATATAAGTGCACTAGACTATTATATGGAAACACATAGTCACAAAGAAAGTAGTAAACCCCTCAACATAAACAAAGTTTGCACATCTTGTGGCAAAAGTAGGATACCAAAATTGCCACACCCCTTTACACATCTCAGAATTGGGGGATATCATGGTGAATGTTTTTGGGTGTTATATGGATAGATTACCTATGTTGTCGAGTCAAATTAGTACAATATGAACAGAGCAACAACCAAAACAACCATCATATAAGGTGATATGTTTGGGAGGAAGTTCGAACAAAAAAATCATTGTTGCAGCCAGTCATAGACAAGGACCTCCACTTCAATGTAGATGTTCAAGATCTTACATGGAATTTAAAGGCTATCTATGTTAGACACTAATGTGTAAAATATGTCACAATTTGATCGATGAAGACAATCTCAATCTTCGTATTGATTATTCCATTTGAATCCCAATTACATTGGTTGATTGTCAATTTGTATATCATTTAATTCCAAATAAGTTCAATTTTCCTCATAGTCTGAAAATTCATTCCATTAGATGTAAATTGTAAGACCCCTGACTTGTGCTTTGGGATAAACCTTTTTTTTTTGCTTGATTAGATGCTTAGAACCTTTCTATTATCCTTTTAAATGCTTTTAGTTCTTGAGGGAAGCTTATGTTTCCAGTTTGATCCTGTTTGAATGATGTTTGTACTTCATGTGCTTATTTTGGCTCAAATTGTAATTTGCACAAATGTGAGGGTTATCTTTCAATTGCCCACACCTAGTGTGTACCTTTCCTTCCTTGTACATAATGAAAGAGAGTGTGATGTTTTGGGGAACCTTGGTTGGGCCTTGAATGAGTGGTGACATCTCTAGAGGTGATTAGGATTTCTAAGGTTTGGTTTGGTGTCGACCATGTGAGCTTGGTTGAAGTGTAGCGACCTTTATCCCGACCTTGATGGGTGTCTTGGGTATGTTTAGACCAACACACCTACCTTGTTTTGGTTTTATCTCGACCATGATCATTTTGGAGTAGTTGGGTCGAGATGGTTTGTCCTTCTGTGGTGTGTCTCAACCTTGAGTGTTTGGTGACCTTTTGTCTTGACCTAGGCAAGTTGCTTTGGTGTTGACTTGATCTCTTGATGTGTCTCAACCGATACCAATGTGTTAGTGACCTTAAGAGGTCAATACCCAACATTGTTTGTATCTCCATCTCATGCACGCATGCATATAGTGGGTGCATGTTGGTTTCTTTTGTGAACAAGTGTCCCTTTGGTGCCTTAAGGTGTTAACACCTCATCTAGATCCTACTTCTCTCCTCCTTCATGTATATAACCCTTCTCCTCTTCAAACATGCATTATTTTCATCCATTTTTCTTCCCACCTCTCTAGTGGTGACCTTGAAGCTTTGTGGAACTAAGGAGTGTTGATCTAGTTGCTTGGGTGGGTGATCAACCTTCCCTTGGTGTTTGTGGTGACTTTTGGATCACCTTTTCCCTTGGTAAGTCTATGCCTTTCTTTTGTGGAATTTTCCTTCGATCTCCTACCTCATCTTCTTCTTCTTTCTTAGAATTAGACTGTGGAATCCATGGTGGACCTCTTGAGAGAAAACACCTCATCACAAAGGGTCGAAAACCATGTTTTGACAAGGTGGTTCCCAAGTCTGAGGAAGTTTTCTCCTCTTTCTCCCTTCTTCTTTTGGTTCGGCCTAGGGCTTCTTTCCCTCTTTTCTTGTGTTGTCTTTGACCTTGGTGTCTTCCTCTGCATGAGGTGATCTCGTATCCAATAGTTGAGCTTTTGGTGAAGCTTCATCTTCCTCGTTGGTGATCGAGAGCTTGGAGCTTGTTCCTTTAGTTAAGGCAAGCTATATAACACTCGATCTTCTCTACTTATTGCACTTTTCTTTGCTTGCATGTTTATGTTTCTCTCTCTAGAATATAGTCCTAACATGATAGTTGATGATATCATGTTCTAGATCTTTATTTGCAGAGGTTATCATGCATGCTTGGCTTATAGTCCAAAATCCTAATTCTTGGTACCTAATTTGGAGATGTTGATGAGATAGATGGTTTTATCTTAACATTTGGTCTTATATTTTGATACATGCATAAGGTTCTTGTGCCTTAGTGTAGCATGAAGTTTAGGTACTATTTTGGATGTATTGAATCTGAGCTTTTCTCTCCTACATAAGGTTTTTCATGGTGATTTCAATAGTACATGTTTTAGGGTTTTTGGTGATAGTTTTTATGTGAAGCTTTCATCCTTGATGTTGGTGGTTTTTATGATGATCATCTTATATTTTGGTCATGGTTATCTTATATTTTAGTTGGAATTTAACTTTTATTTTGTTGAAGGTTAAGGGTTGCTAAGGTAGCTTGGCCTTTGTGGTCGTAATGCCTTGTCTAGTTTTGGTCGCTACCATTAGTTTTGTGCTTGGGTCGAGACACATGGGTTTGTTTCGGTCAACATACTTGTTTCCATTTTGTTGGTAAAGACACCATGGTCTTGTTGCAGTCGAGAGAATATGTTGGAGTGTGGTCAAGATACTTGACTTTGTATCTTAGGTCGCAACACTATGATGGAGTGTGGTCGAGACGCTTAGTTTTGGTTCTGGTCATGACACCATGTTGATGGGTGGTCGTGACCATGTTCTATTTTGGTTGTGATGCCTTCTTTGAGTGTGGTCAAGACATGCTTTTGTATGGGTCGAGACATATGTTTTTGCTGACATGTTTGGGTCGAGACCATGATGTGTTTCAGTCGTGGCTAGGCTGATGTGTATTTGTGTGGCCAACCGTGAAGGATGGTCGAGACACATATGTTATGTTGGGTTGATTCATACATTAATACATGGTCGTTATATACATACACACACATATATATATGTATAAATATAAATATAAATATAAATATAAATATATAAATACATATATATATGTATATATATAAATATAAATATATATATGTATATATGTATATATACATATATATACATATATATATAAATATATATATATATACATATATATATATATATGTGTATATATATGACATAGTAGGAATTCTACACATGTACAAGCAGTTGATGTTTGATACTTAATAATGTTGGCAGCCTAATTAATCACCGTAATGGTAATGCTTAGCTCCAATACACTCCAACTATGTGGGGGGGGGAAGAAACCTAAGGTTTGGTGATTGCATGATGTAATGGAACCCTAATCAATTGTAGTTGTGAAATCCTAAACCTAGTTTTGGGTCATGTGATGTGTTTCTTATTATACTTGGAGTGATGATCATACTATAATGTTATCTTTCTCTTATTTATGAATGCCTCTTGTGTATGATGTGTTGATGAGTATATGATATAGGGTTATGGCTATAGGACTTGATGAGATGATAATGATGTGATGGTTCCTATGACCTAGGGATGGCTTGAGGCATCTTGTGAGGTGATATCCTCTAGTGATATTATTGAGGGATTGAAATCCCATAGTGATGTGATATTGGTAATGGCCTTGTGAATGGCAGTGCTGCAAGTGCCATGTGCTGATAATGTGACTAGTTCACACCTTACACATTTTGCATCTTCTGGAGTTGCACCATTCCTTTATCTTTGTAGAGTTTTTTTTTTTTGGATTTGTTTGTTGTAACTTGATTAATGATAAAGGACACCAATTGTCTTAACTAATCAAGTGAAACCCTAATCATGTAGGTGCCTTGTTTCATAGATCCATTCCAGTGTCAGTCTTAGTGCTGGATGGTGAAAGGAGTCATTCCTATGAGAAACTCGAAGCACTTATTTTTTAATATGTTGGGGTGCAAGTTGAGTATCTACTTGCGTCCAAAATTACAGGTTGTGTGAGATGTCCATGCGTGATCTTCTCTCCTTATTATATGGATGCCATGTATGAGCCAATCCATCATTTTAGAATGACCATGCGTGAGCTTGTTCTTCTGGTGCCATTACTATACCAAGGTGGGCTAGGTGTTGTTATATATAGATGGCCATGCGTGAGCCAATCCTTCAGCTTGACTATATGTTGATGTTTGTAGTTGACTGATATGTCTTTGCGGTGTTTTCTCTTATACTAACCAAGATGTGGTGAGGAGGTTGTAGATTCTGATTCTTCCATTGACCTTGTATGCCACCGATTTGAACTTAGTAGTGGTCAGTTGGATTCGGGTGGTATGACTCAAATCCTCAAAACAATAATAATAGACGTGACACAGTAATGTAGTGTACTTACTTAGGGACAAATGAGAATAACTTTGGATGGCCCCTTTGCCTTATCTTTGTACTAATTTCTTGAATTATAAGGAGGTAACAAAAATCAACTGTGATACATGTTCTTCATATTACTTCGTAAAATATGAATTGTTCTACAACTCAGTTATAACTACCTTGTTTTTCTTAATCTATTTTATCTGTTAGATACATATTATTTAAATGAATTTGCTCAACCTGCTAAGTATTTTATCTACCTTCTTAGTTATATGTGATATAATAGACATTGGCAAGGAGTTATATCTCTCGATGGGATGTTTGGTCTCACCCTCTGAGTTTCCACATATTTTAGATAGTCATGCACGAAGAGGTAGAGATCATGTAGCTAAGGAAGAGCAGCAACAAGAGCAATAGCTGATAAGGTTGGATGTGCTACTAGTCTTTTGGTGATAGAGTCCTAGATGTCATCCCTTTACACTCAGGTCTTTTGGGGTTGTTCTCTATGAGTCTTTTGGATACATTATTGATACAAGGTTTTTAGGCTAATGATCTATGTATGTAAGATATGCCTTGTGTATTTGTATATATGTGGGTAGGTTCCTCATGTAACAAATGAACCACAAGAATGATATTGTACGATGATGTAAGCACCTTGTGATATGATATGTAATGCACATGACAGGCTTGTGGACTTATATGTGACACGTTTTTCTTATGGTGCTTTATACTAAATCAATTTAAATTTACTGTGTTTTCTGGTAATCCTCTTGCTTAGTTATAATCCCACATTTGGTTTTGAGTAATCTTATTTGTGGCACACCGGGGTTGACATAAACTGATTAAGAAAATAAGCAGATAACACTTTGGATGTAACATCACACCTATTTTAGGATAAATTTCATTACATAATTTTCCAAATAATATATATCCTTAGTGTAATTAAATATAAAAATTGGATGGATTGTTCTATGCAACTGAACTTAACAAGATAATGGTTACATTATTACATACTAATTTTCATTTGATCACTCATTTATATTATCAAATCAATTGGGTAATGTGTATATTTTACTGTGAAGTGTGACATTGAAATGCATATATTGTTGATGATACTTTATTTGGAGTCAAATCATATGTTATTTGTCATTGTGAGGTTAATTACTTCACTTTCTTTACATAATTAGTTTATTTCTCTAATTAGGTTGATTAATGTACTAAAAGTAATGTGTTGTGACATTTTCATATATCTGCATGATTTTTCATGTAGGAGTAGCATGTAGTTAATACTTTGTTTTGGTAGGTAAGGATGCATGATACTCCTTTTTATTTCTTTATAATATGGGGACATAGGAAAATGTGAATTTAAAAGGAAACATGGATTCCATCTATACATGAGCACTAAATATGTCTAATGTA
Organism: Alisma plantago-aquatica; assembly: GCA_963693085.1. NCBI lineage: Eukaryota > Viridiplantae > Streptophyta > Magnoliopsida > Alismatales > Alismataceae > Alisma > Alisma plantago-aquatica. The sequence goes on along the minus strand of OY856413.1, from coordinate 527,956,665 downwards.
GCTATTATAACTAAAACAACCACTTTTTTCAAAGTACATATATATTCGGGGTATTATCATCAAAAGTCACTCTTTTTATTTTTATGAATATGCTATTTAGAATGAAAAGGAAAATATATATGGGATATATTTTATTGATAAGAGATCTTAATAGAATTTGGGCTTGATTGGTACAAGTCATTCACCATAAGCCACAACACTCATGGAGGAAGCATATTTACATTTGAAGAGAATGTCACTTTTAGTCTCTTATTGTCTATAAGAACAACACATGTTTCATAGTTGCATACCCCTTATCTAAAGAATGTCAACAATGAGGAGTCTCTCATGAAAACATTTCCAAGCATGGATTATGTGGTTCCTTGGAGGTTCTAAATGGCACAACCATTCTTCCAATGGAAGTTGGTCATGAGCTTCATGCATCAACTCCCATTATCTTAAAAGTGGCACAATAACAACTCAGTTGCAATTGTGGTATCAAGACCTTTAGTAGGTTTAGGAAGAGTCAATAACTGGCAATATTCCCTTGTTCATCCATTCTTAAGCGTTCATGTAACCTATTTAAACACTCTATTCATAGATATTGATATAGTATTCTTTATATATACATTTGTGGATGTATAGTGGATTTGATACTACATGTGATATGATCAGGATTAGCTAGAATCATATTGATTACTCATGTATATTTTTAATGATTTAGGGATAGTAGAGTGTCTGAAATAGTATTTAGTTGAGTTAAGCCACTAAGGACCATGCTTCTAGGTTTGTAACTTGGTGATGTAATTCTTTAATTAGATATTTTAGTATGTTATAGAAACAATGCCAAGGAAACATGTTAATTTAACCATAAGCTTACTAGTTGTATATATTGATATATATGCACCCCAATATTTCCTTTATATGAAACACATGGTTAATAATATTCAAGTCATAGAATCCAAGGTCCCCTTGTTACTTTGGTTGTTACATATTATTCCAATGGAGCAACAAAAGTCATGTTGGCTCCCCACCAGAATTTATCAACAATGCTATGAGTAACATCTACAATACTGACAAACAATTGAAAAATGCACATAACCTAAGTATGGAATTGTTGGGGCTAGTGCATTTATCATATTGTCTCCTTACCTATGTTAGGTAAGAGTTTTTTCCCATCCCTACACCTATTTGTTTGACCTTCCTATAGATGTGGGAAGCCCCATGTACTTTGCATGTCGACCCACTTCCCTCTACATTAACCATGCCCTTAGTTCTTCTCATAGACCTAAACATACTCTTTTTCTAAAAAATACTTTAGTCTTAGATACATTTATTTTTTTACTATGTGCTTGTTTGTATTTTGACAATTTCAAATATTTTCAGGCATTCCTCTTCATGCTCTTAAAGAGAGTATGGAATCATCTATAGAAAAGAAGAGAAATATGTGGGGCATATTTGTTGACTCATACTTTATTAATTAAATTATTATGGACATAAAGATTTAGAGTAGTGGAGAAATCTTTATCAAAAGAATAAAGATATAGGGGAAAACAGGGCCTCCCTGTCTAATTCCACGAGTTGGATTTAACTTAATGGTCTTCTCTCCTTTTTATGGAAAAGGATTGTGAAAAAATTGACATGCAATAAAAAAAATCCTCTTCCTTGATATGTGTCCAAAATCCATCTTTTGTCATACATGCTTAAGAAAATCCTACTCTACTCTATCATATGCCTAGGAAATAGTGATCTTTAGAGTTAAATGTCACTTTCTCTTTCCCTTGCCACATTTCATGGTAAGAGATAGCTCATAAGTAATAAGAGCATTGTCAGTTATCATTATGCCTAGTATATAAGTGATTTTTTTCTCAAATGAAATATTATCCATGGGATGTTGCAGTCTATTGGTTACAACCTTAGATGCAATTTTTAGATGACATTGTGAAGACTTCTTGGCCTGACTCCACAATTTCCATAGTTTTTTGTACATATAGGGATCATGACCACCAAGGTTTAATTAGTTCCTCCAAACTTGTATCAAAATGCCACCATCTCTTTATATAATTGGCCACATTTCTCCAACCATCTAGACAAGGATCATTATTTGGGTGCATTTGATTTACAGTCTCCCAAGTATCCTCATCAACAAGATCTTTTCAACATAGTCATATTTTAGGGGGTCTATATTTTTTTGTTTTCCTTTGGTAGCCTTCTCAAATCCCATAGGCCTGGTTATTTGGAATACTTTGGTGAAGAAATCTAGGATACTTTATCAATCACCTTTTCCTTTGTTATTCAAATTTTGTTCATCCTTTAGTCCTTCTATTTTATTTCTTTTACTCCTTTTTGATGCTTTGTGATGAAAATATTATGCATTGAGATCCCCTACCTTCACTCTAGCTCTTGCATACTAGTATGCCTCATTTTTGCGGTGTGAATATACTTGTTCCTTACATGTTTCTATGCATCTGTTGGGATTTACAACCTTCCTAAATTTTTTATTTATATTCCCAAAATATTTGATGGCCATATTTTGAATCTGACTTTTATATATCTATTTTAGTGATAATTTGTATTCCTCTTTCATCCTCCCATGACTTCTTTATGATATTTTTACATTGTTCCTCATCAAACCACATAGGTTCAAAAACAAAGAATTTTTTCTTTTTTTTATCTCTCTTTTATCTTTAGAAACAAGGATTGGTGCATGGTCAAACTCATATTTGGGAAGAAGATGACTTTTTAGTAAGTGAACATATTTCACCATTGTGTACATTCCTATGTTGTATATAGCTTTGTTGGTATGTATACCCATAGAGCAAGTCATATGATGATTGTAATGGGATACTTTGTAATTGATTTGAATAATAATAAAGGCAATTTCCAATCTATATGTTTAAACTGTTTCTGAGATGATGGTGTAACATGATAGATGTCTAAAGATTGATTTACTCAATGACGTATGCTTTTGGTTTGAGGACCTAAATGATGAGATCATACGGATGTTAAGGGTATTCTTTCTTGTTTGGTCCCTAGTCGTTTGTTATTGTGGAAATAGCCATAGACATCAATAACACTGAAGACTAGATTGTGTGTTGGTTGATGACAGAATCTCATTAGTCATGATATAGTGATATCAAACCAAGCACATATGTACTTGTTAGAGAACAAGGTATCGGACAGACCCACCGTGAGAGTGACACATGGAACCATGACATGGTAGTCACAGTCAGCTCTCACAGTGATGGTGGTGAGTGTGATTCTTAGACCTGAAATCACTGCACTCAACACATGTCGTTGGGTACACTTTGACATCATCAAACGCAATCCTGAAACATGGGTTCTTATAAAGGTGATGATTGGGTGGCTTTGACACATGGAGCTTTTGAGGGGTGAGTGATAGATATGGGATTTGTCCCTCCTAAGGGAGTTTGATATCCTTGGCCACTTGATGAGTAGGATTGAGAAAGGCATGTGCATGCACGTGTGAATCAATATGTGATATTGATGTCATACACATCTCACTCGGTCTACTCTGAGATCAAGGAAATGAATGAACATTGACAGGATGACTGTTCCATGCCTCGAGTTCATTCTGGATATCAGTGACAAAGGAATTATACATTCACTGTAACACCATTCACGAATTGTAGGATGAAAGTTGTTCTCCAACTTTCTACTTTCACTTGGGTAGCAATGATGTGTAACTAGGCACCACTCTTTGCTTGTGAAGTCATAAGTGTTATGGACTTTCACTGCCAATGTGAAATGGACCTGCAGGGTCACACACATAGGATTTAACCTGGAAGAGGAGTTTTGTCCACAAAGCAATGTTTAGATTGATTACTAAAGGAGTTTAGTAGTTCAATTAAACACTCAATCAGTCGATGGCTCAATATCGTATGGTTCAAGGTGTTGGACGCATTGATTGGAGTGTCGGATTGATTGAAATCGCAATTGACTGATTTTGCCCAACCTGTGCTCCCAACCGATCGGTTCATGTGATGAACCGGTCGGCTAAGGTTGCTGAACCGGTCGGCTGGAGTGTCCAGGCCGATCGGCTCATGCCCAGGTTGAAACGACTGGTTCAAGGGTTGAACCGATTGGCTCAACTGGTGCAACCGACCAGTTGGGAAAAGTCATGTCGGCAAGAATTTTCCTTTGGTTTCAAATTGCCCAATTCGATTGGGAATAACATTGGTATTCGATACCAATTGGGAACTAAACAAGGAAAGTCTTTTTGAGCCAGATTAGGACTATGAACCGATCGGTTCAGGGCACCAACCGATCGGTTGGAGAGCCCTAAACGATCGGCTCAGGTCCAACCGATCGGCTCAATGGCCGAACCGATCGGTTCAGTCGTGAACCGATCATTTCAGGTTGCGAGATGGTTGCTTTTTGTGGAAAATCCCAAACCCTTCTACTCCTGCTTTAGTCCTGTATTGCCGGGCACAGAGAACCCTGTCCCATTACCTACCTATATATATAGGGGTATTGGGGGCTTCTCAGAGTACAACTCAGTGCAAGTTGATTGCTCTGCAAAGTTGTCGTTCTCTCTGGTTTTGGTAACCGAGAGAGAGCACGAGAAAGTGCTTCCCGCAAAGGGAGGTGCAGTAAGGGAAGGACAACTGCAGTTGCAATTGACAGCAGGAGAGTGTGTTGGCGACTAGTACGTCAACAGGAGGGTGTGACTCCTTCCACTTCCTTGTGGGACAAGGAGAGTGGAGTTCCGGGTGGTCTGTGTGGACTACTTCAGAGGTGGGAGGTCACTGCCGCTTAGGAGGACAACTATCATCCGACAGTCCGGTATGAGGAGGAGTCTTCAGTCCTGGTGCGACCAGAAGCTGCACAGACACCGTCCAAGACCGGAGGTGAAGACCGCGCAAGGCGCGTGGTATTGTCGCCGAGCAAGCCTCGGGACAAGGTATGATTCACAAACTATCTTTCCTATTATATAGATGTTGACGCGATACCTTTTGTTCCGGGTTTGGAGAAATTTTTTTTTTGTTTCCGCTGCTTCTCTGCCTCCTCCAAAACCCAACAGTGGTATCAGAGCCACGTCAACCTCTCTATATTTTAGGATTATCGATATGATCGATTTTGGTTTGTTGCCTTTATTTATTGCATGTGATGCGAATAATATCGACTTTATACATGTCCAATCCACAAATCCCTAATATACATATATGATATGTAATATTAATGCACTCGATACGCGTCGCCCTTAAACGAGTTTTGTGGAGGATGTGTAGCATGATTATGGCCTATAAACCCCTATATCTGTGTGTGGTTGTTTTGTATGGTTGCTTGCATCTCGGTCTGCGCACTGATTCCCTTTCTCATATTCCTGATGTAACTCAAAATAATTCAATAATTCTTTTCCTACCTCTGCTCCCCCCGAATGTAACTCGGGGTTTCACAATTCAATTGTAAAATAGGATATATTTTATTTCCTGTTATGTCAAAGAACGGAGGACAACCTGAAGACGATCGGTTCAAGGAGTGAACCGATCGGTTGGTGATCCAGACGGCCGGTTCAAGGAACGAGATGAGCGGGTGGCGACATGAGGAGATGCACGATGACCGGTGAACCGATCGGCTGGAGGCGCCAGTCGATCGGCTGGTGGCACCCGGACAACCTACCTGATGGCAAGCCGATCAGTCATGGAGATGAGATGATCAAACCCAAAAAGGCAGGCACATATTTCATCTTGTACAGGTTGCATGTGATGTAGACCTAGATGACCGTGATTCCTCTTGGCTCAAGGAATCACAAATAGGATGGCCATAATCATTGCTTTTTATCGTTTATGCATGTTTTCTGTGGGATATAGCATGTATATGATACATACTATATATTGTGGTGATTGGATATGTATATGTATATATAAAACAAAATCCCTCATTAAAATATTAAGTCTTATACACCTTCCATTAGCGACACACATGGCAAACTTGATCGACCAAGCGTAGGTTATGCCAAAGCGTGGTGCGCCGTCTATCTTGTGGAAGTGTGAAGGGTCGACATGTAGGTTCTGCCAAAGCAGGGTGCATGTTTACCGTGTCGGCTTTTGGGTTAGACTTAACTGGTGATTCTTAGAGCGTCTAAGCCCAGAGGCACGGAATGTTCATGGCAAGGTGTTGCGCATGTTCATTCATCAAGAGTTGCATATGATGCAATTGGCAAGAGTTGCCTACCCGAAAGATCTGAGTTGTGGGTGACAACCAAAGCTGGTCCATGGCTTAGAGGATTCTAGGATCTTGACCCACTAGAAGATTGTACGCTGCAATCTTCCAAATTGATGGTGAGGGCTATCAATTTGAGTCAAAATAGTGGGAGCGGTAATTAATTAAAGGCCTAAATAACTATCGTCAAATTTTATTCAAATCAAATCAAAAAGGTTTTGACAAATGCAAATTTTCTCTTGTAGAATGGCAAAAGAATCATCTTTTAAAATGGGAAAATTAATTGAGAATAAATTCCATAACTGGTTGAGGACTGTGAGAAGTGTTCTGCACAATCCAGATATACCAGGAGCCTTAGAATCCACTCTATGTACGCTTAATGCGTTGGTGAAGAGGAAAGTAGGTAAGGGAGAGAAGTGTTCTCTCGCCAAACCAATTTCTTCTACATGGAGAGGATGGAAGGAACAATGGAAGAAGAAGTCGGAGATAGAGATCTCTACTTCTGGTGTATACGTGATAGAGATTAACTTTACTACTTCTTCGTCATGGGTACTTGATACCGGATGTGGATCTCACATTTGTTCAAATGTGAAGGATCGTAAGAGAAGTAGGCCTTTGGGGAAAGGCGAGGTTGAACTACGTGTTGCCAATGGGGCAAGAGTTGCCGCCAGTGCCGTAGGAACCTATGAGTTAACTCTACCTAGTGGGCTAATAATAGAGTTGAAGAATTGCTATTATGTACCTTCCATAAATAGGAATATCATCTCCGTATCTTGTTTGGAGAAAGATGGATTTGAATTTCTTATTAAGAATGGAAAGTGTTCCATTTCTAAAGATGGGATCTTTTATGGCAGTGCCCCTATGTCTTATGGTCTATACTTGATAGACTTGGAGACAAGTGTATACAACGTAAACACCAAAAAGCAAAAACTCAACGACTCAAACAAAACATATCTCTGGCATTGTCGTCTAGGGCACATAAATGAGAAGCGCATTTCTAGACTCCACAAAGATGGTTATCTAGACTCTTTTGATTATGAATCAATAGAGACATGTGAATCTTGTTTGTTGGGCAAGATGACCAAGACTCCCTTTTCAGGTAAAGGTGAGAGAGCTAGTGATCTATTAGGACTCATACATACTGATGTATGTGGGCCTTTTAGAAATAATGCCAGAGGTGGGTATCAATACTTCATTACCTTTACTGATGACTTCAGTAGGTATGGCTATGTGTACCTGATGAAACATAAGTCAGAAACCCTTGAAAGGTTCAAGGATTTCATGAATGAAGTACAGAACCAGCTTGGTAAAAGTATTAAGGCACTTCATTCCGATCGAGGTGGAGAATACTTGAGCCAGGAGTTTGAGGACCTTCTGCGAGCCTGTGGTATTGTATCACAATGGACTCCGCCTGGAACACCACAGCATAATGGTGTGTCTGAAAGAAGGAATCACACATTGTTAGATATGGTGTGATCTATGATGAGTTTTGCTAATCTTCCAATTTCTTTCTGGGGTTATGCTCTTGAAACCACCGCGTTTACACTTAACCGTGTACCATCTAAATCGGTTCAAAAGACACCATATGAGATATGGACTGGGAAGCGTCCCAATTTGTCTTTTATGAAGATTTGGGGTTGTGGGGCTTACGTCAAGAAAATGTTTCCTGATAAGCTTGGACCCAAATCTGATAAATGTTACTTTGTTGGATATCCCAAGGAAACCAAGGGATACTATCTATACCACCCTACTGACAACAAAGTGTTTGTTGCCAGGGATGCTGTGTTCCTAGAGGGAATTTATTTCCAAAGGAAACAGTGGGAGGAATATAGAGCTTGAAGAGGTTCAAGCCCAACAAGAGAACATTGAACCGGTAAATGTACCAGAGGAAAATGTAGATTCACAAGGTATTGTGGAATCTCAGTCTCCTCAGGTAACACAAGGACCTCGTAGATCTAGTAGGACTCGCCTTGAACCTGAGAGGTTTGGATACCTTGTAACTCAGGAAGGTGGAGAGTTGATCATAGATGATGATCCAACTACCTACGTAGAGGCTATGGAGGGACCAGATTCTGAGAAATGGCTTGAAGCCATGAGATCCGAGATGGAATCCATGTACTCCAACAAAGTATGGACTTTGGTGGAACCACCCGAAGGGGTAAAACCCATAGGGTGCAAGTGGGTCTTTAAGAAAAAGACCGACATGGATGGCAATGTGCAAACTTATAAAGGTAGATTGGTTGCAAAGGGTTTTCGACAAATTCAAGGTGTTGACTATGACGAAACCTTTTCTCCAGTTGCCATGATTAAGTCCATCAGGATCATGCTTGCTATTGCAGCTTATTATGACTATGAGATTTGGTAGATGGATGTTAAAACCGCATTCCTTAACGGGAATATTCATGAGGATGTGTACATGACACAGCCTGAAGGTTTTGTAGATCTAAAGAATGCCAATAAAGTCTGTAAACTGCAAAGGTGAATCTATGGATTGAAGCAAGCATCTCGGAGTTGGAATCTTCGATTTGATGAAGAAGTCAAAGTGTTTGGCTTTATTCAAAATGAAGATGAACCTTGTGTGTACAAGAAGGTTAGTGGGAGCTCGACCACATTTCTCATATTGTATGTGGATGACATACTTTTGATGGGGAATGATGTCTTAGCCTTAGAGAAGGTAAAGACTTGGCTTGGGAAAATTTTCTCAATGAAGGACTTAGGAGAAGCATCCTACATTCTAGGAATTAAGATCTATAGAGATAGATCTAGAAGGCTTCTTGGACTAAGTCAGAGCACGTACATTGACAAGGTGCTGAAGCGGTTCAACATGGAGAACTCAAAGAGAGGCAACGTCCCTATGCTACATGGAGTTACCGTCTCTAGAGCTCAATGTCCCCAATCTTGTGAAGAGAGGGAGCGTATGAATGGGATCCCATATGCATCAGCCATTGGATCCATCATGTACGCTATGTTGTGCACACGCCCAGATGTCTCGTATGCTCTAAGCATGACGAGCAGGTACTAGTCAGATCCCGGGGATGCTCACTAGACAGCCGTGAAGAACATCCTCAAGTACTTGCAAAGGACTAAGGATCAGTTTCTTGTGTACGACGGTGAGGAAGAGCTGGTTGTAAAGGGTTACACCGATGCAAGCTTCCAAACCGATAAAGATGATTACAGATCGCAGTCAGGATTTGTGTTTTGCCTTAATAATGAAGCTGTGAGCTGGAAGAGTTCCAAGCAAGAAACAGTTGCTGATTCTACTACAGAGGCCGAGTATATTGCTGCTTCGCATGCAGCAAAGGAGGCTGTGTGGATCAGGAAGTTCATTTCTGAACTTGGTGTAGTTCCCAGTAGCTGTGATGCAATTGAGCTTTATTGTGACAGTAATGGAGCTATTGCACAAGCTAAGGAGCCCAGATCACATCAGCGGTCCAAGCACATACTACGACGCTTCCATCTCATACGAGAGATCGTACAACGAGGAGATGTAAAGATTTGCAAAGTACCAACTGAAGACAACATAGATGATCCACTGACAAAGGCCCTTTCTCAGCAGAAGCATGATGGTCATGCTAGGTCACAAGGGCTGCGTTTCCTTGGTGACTGGCTCTAAGTGCAAGTGGGAGTCTGTTGGTATGTATGCCCATAGAGCAAGTCATATGATGATTGTAATGGGATACTTTGTAATTGATTTGAATAATAATAAAGGTAATTTCCAATCTATATGTTTAAACTGCTTCTGAGATGATGGTGTAACATGATAGATGTCTAAAGATTGATTTACTCAATGACGTATGCTTTTGGGTTGAGGACCTAAACGATGAGATCATACGGATGTTAAGGGTATTCTTTCTTGTTTGGTCCCTAGTCGGTTGTTATTGTGGAAATAGCCATAGACATCAATAACACTGAAGACTAGATTTTGTGTTGGTTGATGATAGAATCTCATTAGTCATGATATAGTGATATCAAACCAAGCACATAGGTACTTGTTAGAGAACAAGGTATCAGACAGACCCACCGTGAGAGTGACACATGGAACCATGACATGGTAGTCACAGTCAGCTCTCACAGTGATGGTGGTGAGTGTGATTCTTAGACCTGAAATCACTGCACTCAACACATGTCGTTGGGTACACTTTGACATCATCAAACACAATCCTAAAACATGGGTTGTTATAAAGGTGATGATTGGGTGGCTTTGACACATGGAGCTTTTGAGGGGTGAGTGATAGATATGGGATTTGTCCCTCCTAAGGGAGTTTGATATCCTTGGCCACTTGATGAGTAGGATTGAGAAAGGCATGCGCATGCACGTGTGAATCAATATGTGATATTGGTGTCATACACATCTCACTCGGTCTACTCTGATATCAAGGAAATGAATGAACATTGACAGGATGACTGTTCCATGCCTCGAGTTCATTCTGGATATCAGTGACAAAGGAATTATACATTCACTATAACACCATTCACGGATTGTAGGATGAAAGTTGTTCTCCAACTTTCTACTTTCACTTGGGTAGCAATGATGTGTGACTTGGCACCGCTCTTTGCTTGTGAAGTCATAAGTGTTATGGACTTTCACAGCCAATGTGAAATGGACCTGCAGGGTTACACACATAGGATTTAACCTGGAAGAGGAGTTTTTTCCACAAAGCAATGTTTAGATTGATTACTAAAGGAGTTTAGTAGTTCAATTAAACACTCAATCAGTCGATGGCTCAATATCGTATGGTTCAAGGTGTTGGACGCATTGATTGGAGTGTCGGATTGATTGAAATTGCAATTGACTGATTTTGCCCAACCTGTGCTCCCAACCGATCGGTTCATGTGATGAACCGGTCGGCTGAGGTTGCTGAACCGGTCGGCTGGAGTGTCCAGGCCGATCGGCTCATGCCCAGGTTGAAACGACCGGTTCAAGGGTTGAACCGATCGGCTCAACTGGTGCAACCGACCAGTTGGGAAAAGTCATTTCGGCAAGAATTTTCCTTTGGTTTCAAATTGCCCAATTCGATTGGGAATAACATTGGTATTCGATACCAATTGGGAACGAAACAAAGAAAGTCTTTTTGAGCCGGATTAGGACTATGAACCGATCGGTTCTGGGCACCAACCGATCGGTTGGAGAGCCCCAAACGATCGGCTCAGGTCCAACCGATCGGCTCAATGGCCTAACCGATCGGTTCAGTCGTGAACCGATCATTTCAGGTTGCGAGATGGTTGCTTTTTGTGGAAAATCTCGAACCCTTATACTCCTACTTTAGTCCCGTATTGCCGGGCACAGAGAACCCTGTCCCATGACCCGCCTATATATATAGGGGTATTGGGGGCTTCTCATAGTACAACTCAGTGCAAGTTGATTGCTCTGAAATGTTGTCGTTCTCTCTGGTTTTGGTAACCGAGAGAGAGCCCGAGCAAGTGCTTCCCACAAAGGGAGGTGCAGCAAGGGAAGGACAACTGTAGTTGCAATTGACAGCAGGAGAGTGTGTTGGCGACTAGTACATCAACAGGAGGGTGCGACTCCTTCCACTTCCTTGTGGGACAAGGAGAGTGGAGTTCCGGGTGGTCCGTGTGGACTACTTCAGAGGCGGGAGGTCACTGCCGCTTAGGAGGACAACTGTCATCCGACAGTCCGGTATGAGGAGGAGTCTTTAGTCCCGGTGCGACCAGGAGCTGCACAGACACCGTCCAAGACCGGAGGTGAAGACCGTGCAAGGCGCGTGGTATTGTCGCCGAGCAAGCCTCGGGACAAGGTATGATTCACAAACCATCTTTCCTATTATATAGATGTTGACGCGATTCCTTTTGTTCCGGGTTTGGAGAATTTTTTTTTTGTTTCCGCTGCTTCTCTGCCTCCTCCAAAACCCAACAAGCTTATCTTGTAGCTATGTCTCCAGGGTGAGCCTCTTGTGCCATGTGAATTTGTCTGTAGTTCAACCCAGATCAGCAAGCTCACAATGATAAATAACACTCTTGACTTTCTGGATAAAAATATCCAATTTCGACTGGTATCTTGCATCATCATTGTTTTACACAATCCATGAATGTCCCCAAAGAAGATGGTAGGAGGACTAGACCCACTTTTATAATTTCACATCAGATCCCAGGTTTTGTGTTTTTGTTGTTAATCAGACAGGCCATAGTTTCCCATTATCTTTCAACGCCTACCAGAACCTTCCTCAGTGATTTTACAATCCACGTGATGCTTTGAATAATAAAAATTCTCCACATCAATATTTTTAAAGTTCAACCAAACTCATCCAGAACTCCCAATCACTAGAGAGGTACACCCCCCAGAAATCACACTTTCTATTCACCTCTTCCAAGCTTCTTCTTGGCATCATGTGTAAGATAGTGACTTTTGTCTCTTTTACTTTTTTGTAGTTTCTCTCTCTTTTGAGGATCTATCTTACTCAATTGTATCTCACTCTACAAGTTGGGTCTTTTTAACCCCACTTTGCTCAATGCATGAGTTGATATTGACTAATTTCAAATGGATGATTGACTAGGCTAAGTTGAGTGTTAAAATTAACTTTTAGAATGAAAATCCAATGTTTGGAACCCTCAAGGATACTTGTTGTTCTCAAGGTTTGGATGCAAGAAAAGAAGGAAATTTGTGAGTTCATTGTGAGATTTTAACCATAATTTGAGCTGCAAATCAAAAGATATAAATTTTACAAAATTGCATGCCTAAGAAACAATCATTTAATTTCCCTTTAAAGTGCTCTTTTCCATGCCATCCAACTTTTTTTACCTACCAATGGGGGGGGCTTGGATTATGCTCCCATAGATAGGGTATGGATCCAAGGTCAATAACTTCATCTTCTACCTCTATAAAATCCATGAATAAGAGAAATAGGAGAGGGTGAACCTTGCCACAACATTGGGAACTTTGGGTCTTTTTCCTCTCTCCAATTCCTATCCTATTGCTTTTTCAACTGCTTCCATCATACATTTTTGGGTTTTCTATGTCCTATGGACAGAGATTATCCTCTTCCTTCTGAGCACTATCTCCGGTGAGAAGAGCATGATGGAGGTGTTATTTAAATACTACATCTACCAACTTTATGCTCCCTTTGGTCTTGACACTTCTTCCTTTCTCCTTAACCCCTTATTTCTATCCATAATGATGCATTTTTCCTTTCTTTTTTCCTAGCCAATCTACTTTTCTAGAAGAAACACCATTACAACAGTGTAGGGGGTGTTCATCCCCTATTCTGCTTGGGGTAAGGTCTGTTAGGTTCAGCCATTAGTATTGACTCAATGAAGATTGCTTGTCGATGTGTGCCCGTATGAGGTGGAGCCGTCAACCTTGGGTCAATGGGGTTCTCCAATAGGTCATATCCATCGAAAACATTTGTCGAGGTGGATCGTCGGGGATGGATTAATGAAAAAATAGGGTCGATGAATTTGACTCGAATTCGGTGAATTCGAGTCAAATTCAACCCTGTTAGTTTAGCATCATCGGGCATTCCTCACTGGTTTCCACTCTGTCTAGCATTTCCCATTAGAAAAATGGTCAATGATGAGTCTTCATTGATCTTAGGTCAAAAGGTTGGTTGTTGGACTTTGGTCGTCAAGATCACCCTTTGGCTTGGGTTGACAAATTTGGCCTGAAGGATTGGCTTGACAGAAGAATTGTCAACATAGTTGGTTGCATGAACTATTGCAATAAAAGGGGGACACAAATTTGATTCAATTTTGGTTAATTTGAGTCGGGTTTGTCGGGACAAATTTTGAAAATAACAACTTCGTTAGTTTGATGCTTGTAATTCCCAAAATTGGATGGTTGAGCAACTATATCTTCAAAAAGAGATAATTTACTTAAAGATAAGTATCTAGAGTTGTATGTGCATATCAAGTCTATACAAGAATGAAACTACATATATGTACTTAGTGTAAATGCCTAAATTTGGGTGTTGTCAACCTCCCAAAGCTTAAACTTTTCCCTTCCATAAGCAAGATTTTAACTCAAAGAACAAAAGATAACATCCAAATTAAGTTTGGTGATAGATTCTAAGGTGAGGGAAAACATAATAAAATGGATGGTCTGTCGATCTGTGTGGTTTCATGAGAAACCCTCATTGTTCAAGAAAAACTTCAGCAAGATAAAAATATCCATGCATATTTAAACAAAATCAATGCAACCCGTCTTTATTCATGGGGTCTTGAACAATAAGCATGAGCGTTAGGACATTGTCACCTCGGGTATCAGTCATGCAATGACAACGAGTAATGAGTTGTCATCACGTATTAATGTAAACCAATTAGGAACAACACACCTCCCACTTATTCAGGCCCTAAATTGACAAAACTACAGAAAAGGACTTTAATGACTTTTGAAGATCCCGATCTATTTTAGTTAGGTTGGTCCATCTAATGAGCAATAGTCCCTATAGTTCAAGCCACTTTTCCCAATGGAGTGAGACAAACTCCTTGTACTGTTCTCGAACCAACCCTACTACTGGGATGATCTCAGAAGTCTCCAAAGGTTTCCCAAAGACTCTCTAATGAGATTTTGGGATGGTATTACCATGCATGAAATACCCACGTTCATGCGTGCAGTTGTACATCCACTAGTAACGATCCTCAACTCTCCTAAAATAGTAAACAATGCTCATAATTTTTTTCATTTTTGCTCAGGCTTTTATTCTCAGTATTCTAATTTATAGTCCTGGTATAAGAGAAAAAGAGATATCTTTGGGATTTTTGGGTAATGAATCCTCTTTTACGTATTTTTATTTTCATATTTTTAACTCAATATAAGGTGAGGGGCTTGTAGATCTCCTAGGAAAACAATCCAACTTGGTTATAGATCAAAAATCATTATCGTTTGCTTGATACCTCAATGAAATTCGTTGGTATTGTTCATGGATCCTAAGAGTGTATTTGGATCCTTTAAAACACAACTTGAATTATGGTCATACAAAAGCTCCATCAAAACAGTCCCAAATCATAGGTTAGTGATTCACCACATGAATCAAGGTGAAAAGAATTCTAAACTATGGACATGTTCTTAACCTTAGATCATTTGTCAAAACTCAAGGAAAGGGTCTATGAGAAAAGAGAAGTAATAGATCAAGTAATTAAGGAAAAAAATAGGAAATTAGATGCAAAGATACACATTTAACTATTGCATTCATACAACATATCCTTAATTTCCAAGATTACAAATTACACAACAAGGTCTTATTAAACAATCAAGGTAGACTAAGAAGTTGAAAATTTTGAAAATCAATACCTAAATCTGGGAAGTAAACATGCATACATGAAAAATTAAGAGATAGAATGGATAACATCCCTACCAACTGAAGCTTAATGTTTTTCCTCATCCTCGAGCATGATCTAAACTTAGGATAGTAGTTAAGGAATGCATGGATATAGGGAAAGAAATTTGTCAAAGTCCAAGAATGATGCATGTATGCGTAGATATAATTAAATAGTTAGAGGAAATAAATCATCTAAACAAGAAATGAATTCTTTAGTAAAGGCTCTTGAATGTATCCATCAAGATATGAATCTGAATAGGTAAAATGTAGGATGTTGACGCAAGGTGATATTGATGGGATAAGCTACAAGTTTCCTATAGGACTTCTCTCTTCTCTCTCCACCTCTGAAATTTGTATTGGTAGCTAAGAAGCATCCTTAGCTGAATCTATTTTCATTGCTACCATTCCAAGCTTATCACGGTCGATGGGATCCGAGTATCTTCATGTTCAACAACCATGTTGTAGTGGACCAAACTTCCTTCTCCTTTTATGATGCCTAACCCTTAGAAAGGGGTAGTAGATGATGTCATCTTAGGTGGATACAATTAATCCTCATCAATATACTCACTTCCCTAGTTCAAACAGTTGTTGTCATCCTTCTCAAACAAATTATTCCACACCATAGTAGGCATGTTGCTTGAAATGAAGTGACAAGTATCAATTTGAGAGGTATCACCTTGGTCTAGAATGAAGGTTGAGTCAAGCTACTCAAACTGACCCTCAAGTTGTGAGGCTTCTTGGTTTCTCTGAGGAGGATAAAATTCATCATTATCTAACCATTGAAGAACATGTTGTGTATATTCCATTGCTTAATAAAGTGAATCATATGGATTAAATGAAGAGCTTTGTAGGAATGGTGAGTCTTCACAAAAAAATCTTGGTCAGTCCAAATGGTATCATGAATAGAATGGTGAGGTTAGTTCTGTACTGGGCCTAGCGAAATGATTTTGATGGAAGAAGTTTTCATGATCGTACTCTGGCATTTGTTAGCATGTAAGAAAAAAAACTGACTATATCATGAAGTATCATGCTATGCACAACGTCCTCGTATTGATGTTGTTGCATTTGAGATGAAAGCTCTTCATGGAAGCCAAGGTTGTTGTGTATGGTTGTTGAGGCTCCATTTAATAAAACTGATGAAGTTAGATAAATCCTTATTCAATAGTTTGAATTAGAAGGCTGCATTGTTGGTGGCATCTTGGAGTTAATGATCCTTCCTTTCATGTAGCTCTCGAAGTGGATCATCTTAGCCTTGGAGATGAGGTGCCAAGGTAGACATAAATGCGTCGACACTCTCCCCCCATAAAAGCTATTTCTTTGATCAGTTCTTGATGCTACAATGAGTCAGAGGGTGTGGGATGATCAACATTCTCTATTGTTGGAGTGTTCAAGTTTGCTGATAGTGGGGGTGAGCATAACCCAACCAACTAGAGGGAACTAATTTCAATTATTTTCTAGCAGTCCAAGCTATGGAGAAATTTGAGAGGTTTTGTGGAAAAAATAACTTATCTTGCTAAAACCAGGTCCATGGTTGAAAAAGGTGTAAGAAATAAAAAACTATTTTAGCATGCATCAACATGTATGTGCAAAACAAAAGAAGAATTAAACATATATGTACATGCTTATTCTACCAAGATAAAACCTTTAGCTGTGTAAACATGGAAAAACTATCCCCGACAATGGCTCAAAAACTCATCAAAACTGTGGACATGCACTTAACCTTAGATTGATCATCAAAACTCAAGGATAAGTCAATGGGTAAAGAAAAGCTAGAGATCAAGCAATTAACGCAAATAGTGGTAAATTAGATGTGAGGATATAATTTAACTATTGTATTGACACCACATAGCCTTAATTGCCAAGATTAAAAATTATACAACAAGGTTGCAACGACCCCCACCCCCAATAATCCCCTATTTAGGAGGACCAAGAGGGTAAGGGCCATTACCATAAATACATGATCAAGGTTTATAAAATAACCAAAAATAATTGATGAATTTCACTAAAATTAAATGACTTAGGTACAAGATAAAATCTAGATTATTTGTGTACAAAATATGGATTTTCTAAAGTTTCCAACAAGAAGCATGAACAAACTAACCAAATCCTCCAGAATTACATTTCTTTTCTTTTGGTGCCTTCTTCTCTGGATGCCCATTTTCCATTACACTTGCAGAAATGATAGTAGATTATAAAAAATAACTGAGAAAATAACTCAGTCAGTATAACTAGTTATACTGGTATGTGGGGGAAAGTAAACATTCACATGTGATTGTAACTACATATTCACAACAATTATGGATAAAAAATCAAAATTAACATTTTCATAATAACTTATCAACCCATTTTTACTCAACAACTAGGATACCTTTCCAGGGACTTGTCCCAATAGTGGCCGAAAGGCCACCTTCTCAATCTGGAGCTACGTGCCATGTTGGCCGGCCACCTTCTCAATCTAGAGTTAGGTGTCATGTTGGTCTTCCCAATCTGGGGTCAGACCAAATATGACCTTCCCAATATGGGGGTGGGTCCTAGTATCTTCAAATATGACATTCCTAATATGGAGTTGGGTCCTAGTATCCTCAAATATGATATTCCCAATCTGGGGCCGGGTCGTAGAATTATCAAACTCAGAGTTGGTATGAGGGGTTCAAGCAAGTTATAAGCATATAATGTGAAATCCATAGTGACTTTATAGATTGTAAGAACTAAAAAAACAAGCAAAAATTTATTTGTAATCCATTCAACAATCCTTGCAAAACATCGACAAACTAATGCACGTAGTCTTAGGCATAACCACATAGCTTTCTCAGAAGTACTTATTATCCAAGAAAAAGATAACAAGAGCAACCAACCAAACAAAACCAACAAATTAAAGCATAATAACCATGTATTATTATTTTATCCAAAATCTACCATTAAGACTAACTTAGGTTCCAAGATAGGGTTTTGAGGTCAACTTTAGGGTTTCATTGGGTTTTGGCTTTACTATCCCTAATTATCACTTTTCATGCCTTTTATGTCTTACAAATCGTAATCTTAACATTATTTGCACTTCTATTCTCATGGAAACCCTAATTTATAATTTAATGAGTTATTAATCTCAAATCATATTCAAGTTGTCCTTTTTATTCATCAAGACCAATCTTTGATTATTTAGATCAATTGAGCACATTAAGACCAGTAAAACCTAGAAATCAAGGTTCTCATGAATTAACCACATTAAAGATGGAATTTTTAGGTACTTTTTGAACTAGATATTGATATAGGTCTTGAATATATTTTTCTTGCATTCCTTGTTTCTTTTTGATCAAATTTCATTCATAATTTGTCTTGATCCGGGTTACCAATAATTAACTATGAATTTTACAAGTTAAATTACCTTTGGCCAATGAGGTGTAGCCTTGTTATCATGTTGGTCCCTTTTTATTTTTCCACATTGGTTAGGTATCCATGAATGAGCTTCATCCACGTACATGACTCACTCCACGTGAGCAGGGCATCAAGCCAAGGAGGAAGGGCGCCATTGCCCTTCCAAACTAGAGCTAAAGTCTTGCAAGGCTAGGGGAAAGATGATACTTCTCCCCTTCTTCATCATCAACCTATTGAGTTCCTTCTTCTGCATGCACCCTTCCTGAATGAGTCAACTAAGGTGTTGACTTCTCACTACAGAGCACGAAGAGTCGAGGGAAAGTGCCAGCACCTTCGATGGCCATATCTGGACTCAATGGCAGTTTTAGATCGACTAGAGGTGGGTGACGTAGAGAGATAGGAAGACATCCTCTCTGATTGGTTATTGAAGAAAGTATCGAGGAAGAGGACTAACAAAGATATGGAATTGTAGAAAGGTGTGTGGACTTTGGGTCACACAGAACCTTACAGACGAGTGTGCTATCTAAATGGGGTGTTTTCTACCCTTTTATAGGTGGGGATCTAGAGGGTTGGGAGCCGACCTGCTCTTTGATTGGGGAAAGTCATTATAACTTGCCAATGTGGTCAAACTCAGGATGAATTGGATCGTCTACTCTCTCCAATTTCAATGAAATAGTTTTTAGGAGTTTTATTCGATGAGAGAGGGAGATGTGTAAAATGAGATCCAGCATTATTGTTCTTGTTTCCAAATATAACTAAATTAGGTAACAACACCATCATCATTGGATATGCGATCCTACAGTCCATAGAACATGTGCAACCAAAAAGGTTTGGGTTCCCTAATTTCCAAAACAATTAAATTGTTAAATTTAATTTCTTTTTCCTTTAAACATCTTCACTTTAATAGAACTAGGAAAAACTATATCTCTCACATATTTAATCCTTTTTCTCTAAAATTTTAAGGGAAACTTCATAATGAGTTTATCTAACTGTGGGTAGAGTTTGAGTCCAAAACTCAAAAAGAAAATATACTTTTCTTATCATACAAGTCATTCTCTTATTACATGTATTTAAAGCATCAAAACTAATCCTTGTCTCTTTCAATCTTTTCCATATATTTTATTTTAATTACTTTTCTTATTTGGAACCATATGAAACTAAAATCTAACCATTAGTGATGATATATACCACTTTCTAGTGAATTCCTTACCATTCTAATAACTACATTACTTATTATCCATTATCTTATTTTATTTTCTTAATATTGGATTTTCTACTCCTGCTTTTCCCTTATATTCATTATTGGATTAACAAAAATAGCAGGAACCAAAAAATTCACAACAAAGGAAAATTTTTCAAAAGAAATCCATACACTAATAACCAAGCATAACATATTTCCAATATATTCTTATTATTTAAATAATTTCATCTCAATTATACAAAGATATGTGAAAAAAAAGTTATAACATCCTTCCCCTCTTATACTAGGCTCTGATACCAAATATAACAACTCCTTCCCATAATTATCCCATGTTCACGAGGACCAAGAGGCCAAGGGCAATTAACATAAATACATGATCGAGGTTTATCAAATAACTAGAAATAATTAATAAATTTCATTAAATTGAAATGAGTTTGGTACAAGATAAAATATAGATTTTTCAACATGGTGTACAAAGTATGGATTTTCTAAAGTTTGCAACAAGAAGCAAAAACTAACTAACTAAATCGTCTAGAGTTACATTACTTCTTTTCTTTTGGTGCCATCTTCTCCAGACATCCCTTTTCCATTATACTTGTATAAATGATAGTAGATTATCCTAAAATGTTGAGAAAACAACTCGGTCAGTATAACAAGTCATACTTGTATGTGGTAGAAACAAAATATTCACATGTAATTATTACAACATATTCACAACAATTATGGTTAAAGAATCAAAATTTACATTTTCATAATAACTTCTCAACCCATTTTTATTCAACCTCTGTGATACCCTTTCAGGGTCTTGTCCCTGTAGTTGACGAAAGGCGACCCTCTCAATCTGGAGCCTAGGTGTCGTGTTGGTTGGCCACCTTCTCAATCTAGAGTTAGGTATCATGTTGGTCTTCCCAATCTGGGGTTGGGCCAAATATGACCTTCCCAATCTGGGGTTGAGTCCTAGTATCTTCAAACATGACCTTCCCAATTAGGGGTCAGGTCCTAGTATCCTCAAATATGACCTTCCCAATCTAGATCCATCTCCTAGTATTCTCATGCTTCCAGAGTTGGTATGAGGAGTTTGAGCAAGTTATAAGCATATAATGTGATATCCATAGTGACTTTATAGATTGAAGGAACTAAATAAACAAGAAAGAATTAATTTGCAATCCATTCAACAATCCTCAAAAAACATCAAAAAACTAATGTGGGTAGTATTAGGCGTAAGCACATACCTTTCTCAAAAATACATGTTGTCCAAGAAAAAGATAACAAGAGCAACCAATCAAGAAACTACCCTAAAATTAAAGCATAATACCCATATATTCTTATTTTATCTGAAATCTATCAGTAAGACTGACTTGGGTTCCAACATAGGGTTTTGGGGTCAACTTTAGAGGGTTTTGGCTTTCCTAACCCTAATTATCACTTTTCATGCCTTTTTGGCTTACAAACCCTAATGTTTACATTATTTGCACTTTTATTATCAAGGAAACCCTAATTAATCAATTAATGGGCTATTAATATCAAATCACATTCAAGTTGTCCTTTTTATTTAAAAAGACCCATCTTTGATTATTAAGATCAATTGAACCCATTAAGATCGGCAAAACCTAGAAATTAAGGCTCTTAAGAAAATAAACACATTGAAGATGGAATATTTTGGTACATTTTGATCTAGAGTTGGATCTAGGTCTGGATTATATTTTATATTGCATTCCTTGTATTTTTGTGATCAACTTTCATGTATAATTTGTCTTGATCCAAGTTACCAATAATTCACTATGAACGTTGCAAGATAAATTACCTTTGGCCAATGAGGTATATCCAGATCATCATTTTGGTCCCTTTTTCCTTTTCGATGTGAATCAGGTCCCCACAAATGAGCTTCGGCCATGTATGTGGCTTTCTCACATGAATAGGGCAGCAAGACGAGGTAGAAGGATGCCCTTGCCCTTGAAACTTGGAGATAAAGTCTTTCTAGACCAAGGGAAAGATGGTACTTCTCCCCTTCTTAATCTTCAACCTCGTGAGTTCCTTCTTCCACGAGTAGCCTTCTCGAACAATTCAACTCATGTGTTAACTCCTCTATATAGAGCACATTGAGTTGAGGGAAAAGTAGAAGTAACTTAGATGGCCATAGCCAGACTCAATGGCAGTCTTAGATCGATCGGAGGTGGTCAAAGTAGATAGAGAGGAAGGAGTCCTCTTTGACACAGTGTTTGAGTAAAGAATTGAGGAAGAGGACCAATGAAGCTATGGAATTGAAGGCATGGGTGTGGAGTTTGGGTCATGTGGAACCTTGAGAATGAGTTTGTGATATCAAAGGAGAGTTTGTGATCTCAAAGGGGAGTTTGCTACCCCTTTTATAGGTGGTCTCTAGAGGGTTGGGCATCGACCAAAGTCTATATAGCTTTCCATGAGGGACAAATGCTAGATGAATTGGATCATCTCTTCTCCCTGATTCAAGGAGACAATTTCTAGGAGTTTTCATTGATGAGAAAGGGAGATATTTGTGAAATGTAATCTAGCTTTACTTCTCTTGTTTCCAAAGATAACTAAGGTAGGTGACAACACGGTCATTTTTGTACCTTAGATCTGAAGGTCCATTAAATGTGCATAACTAAAAAGGGACAATTCCCCTGATTTCCAAAACAATTAAATTGTTACATTTCATTTATATTTCCCGTATACCTCTTCACTTTAGGAAAACTAGAGAAACTGTGTTTCTCGTATCTTAAATCATATTTCTCTCAAATTTTAAGGGAAATTCCTCAATGACTTTGTCTAACTGTGGGCAGAGTTTGAGTCCAAAACTAGAATAAAAAAATACTTTTCTTGACATCAAAGTGTTCCTCTTATTTCATCTATTTAAAGCATCAAAACTAATCCCTTTTCTCTTTATAAAATTTCCATATCTTTTGTTTAGTTATTTTTCTAATTAGGAATCATGTGAAAAGGAATCTAACCATTGGGTGCCATCCATATCACTTTCTGTAGAACTCCTCACAATTCTATAAGTATATTACTTATTATCCATTATCTTTTGCCTTTTTCTTAATACTGGCTTTTATTCTCTTCCTTTTCACTTAGATTCTTTATGGGATTAAAAAAGCAGTACAAACCACAAAATGCACAACAAAGCAATATTTTTCAAAAAAAGCCATACTTTCAAAACAAAGCATAATATATTTACAACATATCCATTTTATTAAAATAATTACATTTCAATTTACAAAGACATGTAAAAAACCAAGTTATAACATCATACCCCTCTTATAGGAATTTTTTCCTCAAAAGTCTCAAATCTTACATTAAATTCAGGATGAGACTTTTCCATGTTTGTCTTTAGCTCTCATGTGGCTTCATACTCTCCCTAGTGCTTCTAGAGAACCTTTACCATCTCTATCTTTTTGTTCATGAGTTCCTTCACCTTGGTATCCAGTACCCTCACAGGTGATTCATGATATGTCAGCCTCCCTTGGAGTTCAATAGGTTCAATGCTCAACACATGAATAGTATCCTTCACATAGTGTTTTAGATTGGAGACATGGAACACATTATGCATCATACTATAATATGGGGGTAAGGGTAGATGATAAGAGGCTTAACACATCCTCTGTAGGATTTTGAATTGACCCACTATTGGGGACTCAATTTTCCTCTGTTCTTAGC
The DNA here is from genome assembly GCA_963693085.1 of Alisma plantago-aquatica. Lineage (NCBI taxonomy): Eukaryota > Viridiplantae > Streptophyta > Magnoliopsida > Alismatales > Alismataceae > Alisma > Alisma plantago-aquatica. The sequence goes on along the minus strand of OY856413.1, from coordinate 527,932,983 downwards.
TATATCTCAGAAGGGTGGATTTTTAGAAACACATAGTCACCTACAATATAGTACAAATTTGTCTACTTTGCATCAACATACAACTTTTGTCGGTCCTGGGTTCCCTATGCCCTTTGCTTGATCAAAACTAATTTACTAGTGTACAACTATAGTTCCTCTTGTTGGATTTTAGGGGAGACAAAGAAGGCAACAGAAACAAAATTTTCTTTTCCCCGAACCCAGTATAAAGGAATCGTGTCAACGTCTATATAGTAGGAAGGATGGTTTGTAGAGACATACCTTGTCCCGAGGCTTGCTCGGAGATGTTACCTAGTGGCTTGCATGGTCTTCACCTCCAGTCTTAGACAATATCTGTGCAGCTCCTGGTCTCACCGGGACTGTCGGAATTGAAAACTATCCTCTGAGCGACAGAAGTCTCCTGCCTCTAAAGTAGTCCACATGGACCACCTGGAACTCCGATCGCCTTGTCGCACAAGGCACTAGAATGAGTAGTACCCTCCTATTGGCGTACTAGTCACCGAAGCACTCTCCTACCACCAGTCGCCTTTCTGCAGTTGTCTTTCCCTTACTGTGCCTCCCTTGTCAGGTAACACTTGCTCGGACTCTCCTGGTTACCACAACCAAAGAGAATGACAACTTTGCAGAGCAACTAGTGTTCTGAGTTGTACTTGAAAAGCCCCCAATACCCCTATATATAGGAGGGTCATGGGAGAAGGTTCTCTACCCCGAGAATGCGGGACTAAAGAAGGAGTAGAAGGGTCCAAAATTTCCACAAAACAACCAACTGTGCCAGTTGAACCGATCATTTCAAGCATGAACTGATCGGTTGGGGACCTGAGTCGATCAATTCACACCTGAACCAGTCGGTTGGGGCACTTGAGCCGATCGGTTCACATCTGAACTGGTCGGTTCACTACCCTGGTTAGTTCCCGATTGACTTTTTTTCTTTTATTTCGAATTGATCCAAATATAAATTCTTTTTCCAATCAAATTGGACAAGTGAAATGAAGAAAAATTTCTCACCAACCTGACTTTCCTAACTCGCTCGTTTGTACAATTTCAGCTGATTGGTTCAACCCTTGAACCGGTCGATTCAACCTTTCTTGAGACGGTCAGTTCATCACATGAGCCGATCGGTTCACCAACCTGATCTGATCGGTTCATCACATGAGCCGATTGGTTTGGAGTGCAAACTGCGTAGAATCAGTCAATTACACTTTCAATCAATTTGATACTCTAATCAATCGGTCCAACACCTTCAACACTATGATACTGAGCTATCAATTGATGGAGTGTTTAATTGAACTACTAAACTCTTTTAGCAATCAATCTAAACATCATTTGTGGATAAACACCTCTTCCAGGTTAAATCCTATGTGTGTGACCCTGTAGGCCCATTTTAGGTTGGCAGTGAAAGTCCATAACACTTATGACTTCACAAGGAAAGAGTGGTGCCTAGTCGCACATCAGTGCTACCCAAGTGAAATAGAAATTTGGAGAACAACTTCCATTCCTACAATCTATGAATGGTGTTACAACGAATGCATAATTCCTTTGTCACTGATATCCCGAATGAACTCAAGGCATGAAACAGTCATCCTTTCAACGTTCATTCACTTTCTTGATCTCAGAGTAGATTGGAGGAGATATGTATGACATCAATATCACATACTGATTCACACATGCACGCGCATGCCTATCTCAATCCTACTCATCAAGTGGCCATGGATATCAAACTTCCTCAAGAGGGACAAATCCCATATCTATCATTCACCCCTCAAAAGCCCCATGTGTCAAAGCCACCCAATCATCACCTTTAAAACAACCCATGTTTCAAGACTTTATTTGATGATGTCAAAGTGTACCCAATGACATGTGTTGAGTGTAGTGATTTCAGGTCAAAGAATCACACTCACCACCATCACTGTGAGGATTGACTATGACTACCATGTCATGGTTCTATGTGTCAAACTCACTATGGGTCTGTCCGGTACACTTGTTCTCTAACAAGTACCTATGTATTTGGTTTGATATCTCCATATCATGACTAACGAGATTATGTCATCAACCAACACCACAATCTAGTCTTGTGTGTCATTGTTGTCTATCTACCTTCCATAATGACATTCAACTAGGGACATAGTAAGAATGTACAAACTCTTAGCATCCATATGATCTCATCATTCAGGTCCTCAACTTGAAAGCATATGTCATTGAGTATTGTCATTCTCTAGACATTAAATATGTTCTATCATTATCTCATATGACTAAACTAGAAAGAATTGGAAGCTTGCCTTTGATGTTTATCAAATCAATGTTAATGTATCCCACCAATCATCCCATGATTGTCTCTCAGGGCATACATACCAACAGACTCCCACTTGCACTGCGAGCCAATCACCCTTGAATCATATTCTTAGTGATCTAAAAACATGTTCCACAAGTTACTATGCTCTAGTGCTTATGCAGTGAGTTATGGAAACACCTTGCCAAAGTTAGTATTAACTGCATGTCTCTCATCTCTTCGATGTACGTCACACGTATGAGATGGAGTTGCCATAATATGTGATCTAGTATTCCTTTGCTAACCTTTAGCCACATTGCATGACCAAGTACTCCTAACTCGTCATCAATGACCAGAATAACTATAAGTTCATCTCATGAACTTCTAGATCCATATAGTATCTACTAATGTTTTCTAACACACGGATACTCGACTTTTCCCTTTAAAATGGCTTTAATGGAATGTTTCCATTTATCAAAAAGCTTTCACTTATATATATCCCATATATATTTTGCGATCAATTTTCTATCCTTTTCGGAAGTTTGCATAAGTGTAACTCTTTACAGTGAACCCTTCCTTATTTCCATAGAACTAGTACTTCTCAAGTACTTATCAAGTTCTTATGGTATTTCAGTAACCCTTACTGGAACTAGACAGACATCCACTTGTCATGTCCCACATATGAGTTATCAGGATGAGCACATCATATTTTCATGTCCTACATACAAGATGATGAATGCATTTTATTCTTGCTATGTCCATACATGCAAACTAATGGGATAATTACATACATGATAGATTCATATCTATTCTTAGTGTTACCATTCTTCATAAGAATTGGACACTTGGCCTTGGGATACTAACTCCATGTAACACGGACACGTTTTCTCCCACTGAATCTGTGCACATTGAACCCTTCAATATAGATTGCCAATGTATGCTATCTCTTTTCAGGTCAAGAGGTTTTCAAGAACTGTCTCTATAGATCTCTATTCCTATCACATAGGAAACATCGCTATCTTCCTTAAAGATAATTTCCACAAAGGATTCCATTCTAGAACATCTCATTCCTCATCGACATGCAAATATGCTCCCACTAAATCATAGATCCCTTCTTTATCTTTGTCATATCAGTCAAACCCTTTGACTATATTATCAAAGTAAAGATCCCAACTCTGAGTTACTTGTACTCAATCAATCACATTGATTAGTCCATTGTAATTTACATAATTTATTTGCATTAATGGATTCATAAACCTTTTAGGTTGTGTCACGTACACATCCTTGTTTTATTCCTCATATGAATGCAATTTTAGTATCCGTATGCCAAATCTCTTAGTCATTAAGTTGCAATCAACAAGCATCATCCTTCTCAAAATGTCATCCATGTGTCTTAACGCTTAAGACTCATTCACACTTATGGATTTCATCCCAATGGGTGCTACCATCAAGGTCATACCTTATGGTTCACATGGAAGTCATTTAGGATGTAATGGTCATAAACCATAACTCAAAATCTGATTCCTCAATATCATCTAGATTGTTGAATCATCATATGACCAACTCATCATATAGATATTTGAGGTGTATCTGTTAAGGAATTTGAGAACTCACAACAATTTGTAATTCATAATATCCTTTATTAGTGTAGGTATTCTTTATTTAAGAAGAACTTAGTTATTGGATAATCATCCTCTAACTCCTTAGAGTATGACTCCTTTTGATTTAGACATCACCATGCCTTAATAACGAGCTCACTATGATACACTATCATAATCACTCATAAGGATCTCAAACATTTGGTTCAAGTATTTCATTCATTGATCTCATCAAGAATTAACACTTTACCAAATTCATACTTCATCTATGATATTCTTGAACACTTCAAGATATTCATATTGGTATATGTATAAACAACGTTTGACGTATTAGCATTTTCTCCAATAGGTATGTAAATACATCACATGTATCATACCTAATAGGATAATAATTCTCCCACTACCACTAGTGAAGATCTATTTATCATGTTCAAGAGATTCATGTCTCTTACTGGTTCTCTAACCAAAAGTGTCTAGATTTATCCATCATATGGAAACTAGAAATTAATTTCTCATGATGATGCTAATTCATTGTTTGAGTTATCAATAAATTTTAGATATCATTTTATCTTATGCATACCAAGTACCACAAGATAAACAAGGCATTGCCACAAAGATCATATCTTTGAAACATCAACTATATTGATAGTCATCTTGTCAGTACAAGATGCAACAATAAAGTGTTTCTATTGGCAAATTGAAACAACAGTTCTCAACTCTATTTCATGCCCTTTAAGCTGAAATAAACTGAAAGGTACTCCTATCTATGGCAGCAACACTTGCTCCAATGATGGGTACTCCTTTCTTGGTCCTTTCGTAAAGGCCATCACTTCTTTGTAGATCTTTAATGTCATATATGTCAGATCTCCATCTTGGTATCATATACCTTAGAAGCGGTTCATTTCATGATTCCTTAGGTGGAGATATTCATCCCCTCCTGCTTCTTCTTTTGTTATTCCAGATATAGAGGGAAATTCCCTCATTCACCCTCCCATGTGCCTTGAGGATAAAGATGACTTGGGCTACTGGCTAGCATCAGAACCCTTCTTAGCTTTGCCCTTGCCCTTGCCCTTGGACCTGCCTTTCTTTCTATTGATCAACATCACATAATTAGGCTTGTCCTTCTTCATCTATGCCTTGATGCTAAATAAGGCTTGGATTGTTGGCTAGCATCAGAATGCTTCTTTGCTTTTCCCTTGTCCTTGCCTTTGATACTTACCCTTCATCGATCACATTAAAGATTAGGGTTTGTCTTTCTTCATCTTTGCCTCTACTGTCCTCAACATGTCCAACAACTCTGTCAATTCTTGTCAAAGTTGTTCATGTTGTAGTTCATCATGAACTGTATGATTCTCGCAACATTTGCAATATCATACCAGTAGCCAATTGTTGGCTCAGAGTAAATCCCAGTCTAGTCATACCCAATCACATTGAGTGTGTGAATACCTACTGGATCTTCTTCTGTCATGACATACTAGGATAGTGTCTTCTAGACATCATATGTCTCATGTTTTCTCTACAACTCATAGTTCAGAGAACACAACATTAAGCATTCCACATCAATGGCATCTTCAGTATGCTTCCATAAGCATCCTTTGAGCCATTGGTGTGGTGGGATCGAGTTTATCTAGTTCTAGTATAACTAGGACTTAGAGCTTTCACTCTTCGATTGAGAACACTTCTCAATGTCCTAACCAGTTGTGGAATTATTCCCATTTAATTTGCCCATCTTAAGGACCGATCGCAAATAAAGTGATTATTGTTGATTTAACCATTTATTGTACAAAAGGAAATATATGTAATTTAGTCCAAAAACTCCTTCTTGACTTGATAGATTTGAAAAGGTTTTATGATATAATTAGGACTTTAATTAATTATCACTCCCACTATTTTTGTTCAAATTGATAGCCCTCACCATCAATTCAGAAGATTGCAGCATACAATCTTCTAGTGGGTCAAGATCTGTATTTCATTATGTCATGAGTCAGCTTTGGTTGATCGCCCACAACTTGACTATTTAGGTAGGCCATCATGCCAATTGCATCATATGCAACTCTTGGATAGATGACATGTACAACTCCTTGCCATTCATCCTGTGCCTCTGGTCTTAGATGCTCTAAGAATCATAGTTAAGTCTAACCCAAAAGCAAACACAGTAAACATGCATCCTACTTTGGCAGATCCTACATGTCTACCCTTAAAACTTCTTCAAGATGGACGACGCACCACGCTTTGGCGTAACCTATGCTTGTTCGATCGAGTTTTTCATGTGTGCCGCTAATGGAAGGTGTATAAGACTTAATATTTAAATGAGGGATTTGATTTTCTAGGTACATATACATATCCTATCACCACAATATATAGTACATATCATATACATGCTATATCCCATAGAAAACATGTGAAATGATAAAAGTGATGATTACGGCCATCCTAATGTGATTCCTCGAGTCAAGAGGAATCATGGTCATCTAGGTCTACATCACATGCAACCTATATAAGATGAACTCTATGCTTTGCATTTCTAAGTTTGATCAACTCATCTCCATGATTGATCGGCTCGCCATCAGGCCGGTCGGTTGGATGCCACTAGCTGATCGACTAGCGCCTCTAGCCGATCGGTTCACTAGTCGTCGTATATCTCCTCAGGTCGCCACCCACTCGTCTTGCTCCTCGAACCACTCATCTAGAATGCCAACTGATCGGTTCACACCTTGAACTAATCATCTCAGTTGTCTTTAGGTTGTCCACCGTTCTTTGACATAATAGGAAATAAAAGTTCTATCTTATTTACATTTGTATTGAGAAACCTCAAGTTACATATCAGGAAGCAAAGGTAGGAAAGAAATCTCGAGTTATCTCAAGTTACATTAGGAATAAGGAGGTAGGGAATCAGTATGCAGACCGATAAACAAGCAACCACATTCAACCAAGCACACATACATAGGGTTTATTGGCCATAACCACACTATACATCCACCACAAAACTCATTTAAGGGTGATGCATATCGAGTGCATTCATATTACATATCATATATGTACATTGGGATTTGTGGATTTAGGATTGGACATGCATAAAGCCAATTTTATTCGCATCGTATGCACTAAATAAAGGCGACAAACCAAAATCGATCATATCAATAATCCTAAAGTATAGAGCAGTTGACATGGCTCTGATACCACTGTTGGGTTTTAGGGGAGACAGAGAAGGCAGTGAAAACAAAATTTTCTTCTCCCCAAACCCAGTATAAAGGAATCGCGTCAACATCTATACAATAGGAAGGATGGTTTGTAGAGACATACCTTATCTTGAGGCTTGCTTGACGACGTTACCTCGTGGCATGTGTGGTCTTCATCTACAGTCTTGGACGGTGTCTATTCAGCTCTTGGTCTCACCGGGACTGTCAGGATTGATAACCGTCCTCCGAGCGATAGAAGTCTCCTGCCTCTGAAGTAGTCCACACAGACCACCTAGAACTCCGATCTCCTTGTCACATAAGGCACCGGAAGTAGTCATACCCTCCTGTTGACGTACTAGTGATCGACACACTCTGCTACCACCAGTCACCCTTCTACAGTTGTCTTTCCCTTGATGTGCCTCCCTTGTCAGGTAGCACTTGCTCGAGCTCTCCTGGTAACCACGACCAGGGAGAACGACAACTTTGTAGAGCAACTGGTGTTCTGAGTTGTACTTGAGAAGCCCCCAATACCCTTATATATATAGGAGGGTCATGGGATAGGGTTCTCTACCCCAGACAATGCAGGACTAAAACAGGAGTAGAAGGGTCCAAAATTTCTACAAAACAACCAACTATACCATCTGAACCGATCGTTTCAAGCATGAACTGATCGGTTGGGGACCTGAGCTGATCGGTTCACACCTGAACCAGTCGGTTGGGTCACCTGAGCCAATCAGTTCACTTCTGAACTGGTCGGTTCACTACCCTAGTCAGTTCTCGATTGACTTTTCTTCTTTTGTTTGGAATTGAACCAAATGCCAATCCTTGTTCCAATCAAATTGGACAAGTGAAACGAAGAGAAATTTCTCACCAACCTGACTTTGTCAACTCACTTGTTTGGACCAGTTGAGCCGATCGGTTCAACCCTTGAACCGGTCAATTCAACCTATCCTGACCCGATCCGTTCATCATATGAGCCGATCAGCTCACCAACTTGAGTCGATCGGTTCATCACATGAGCCGATCGGTTGGTGGTACAGACTACACAGAATCGGTCAATTACAGTTTCAATCAATTTGATACTCTAATCAATCAGTCCAACACCTTGAACACTATGATAATGAGCTATCAATTGATTGAGTGTTTAATTGAACTACTAAACTCTTTTAGCAATCAATCTAAACATCATTTGTTGATAAACTCCTCTTCTAGGTTAAATCCTATGTGTATGACCCTACAGGCCCATTTTACGTTGGTAGTGAAAGCCCATAACACTTATGACTTCACAAGCAAAGAGTGGTGCATAGTCGCACATCAGTGCTACCCAAGTGAAATAGAAAGTTGGAGAACAACTTTCAATCCTACAATCCGTGAATGGTGTTACGGAGAATGTATAATTCCTTTGTCACTGATGTCCCGAATGAACTCAAGGCATGGAACATTCATCCTTTCAACGTTCATTCGCTTTCTTGATCTCAGAGTAGATTGGAGGAGATATGTATGACATCAATATCACATACTGATCACACATGCGTGCACACACCTATCTCAATCCTACTCATCAAGTGGCCATGGATATCAAACTCCCTCAGGAGGGACAAATCCCATATCTATCACTCACCCCTCAAAAGCCCCATGTGTCAAAGCCACCCAATCATCACCTTTATAACAACCCATGTTTCAGGACTACGTTTGATGATGTCAAAGTGTACCCAACAGCATGTGATGAGTGTAGTGATTTCAGGTCAAAGAATCACATTCACCACCATCACTGTGAGAACTGACTATGACTACCATGTCATGGTTCCATGTGTCAAACTCACGGTGGGTCTGTCTGATACACTTGTTCTCTAACAAGTACCTATGTGTTTGGTTTGATATCTCCATATCATGACTAATGAGATTCTATCATCAACCAACACCACAATCTTGTCTTGTGTGTCATTGTTGTCTATCTACCTTCCACAATGACATCCTCCTAGGGACATAGTAAGAATGTACAAACTCTTAGCATCAATATGATCTCATCGTTCAGGTCCTCAACCTGAAAGCATACATCATTGAGTACTGTCATTCTCTAGACATTCAATCTGTTCTATCATTATCTCATATGACTGAACCAGAAAGAATTGGAAGCTTGCCTTTGATGTTTATCAAATCAATGTTAATGTATCCCACCAATCATCCCATGATTGGCTCTCAGGTCATACATACCAACACCTCTAACCTCAGTAAGGACCTCTCACTAACATTATCCCTATGAAGTGGTGATTGACACAGCCTCCCATAAAGAGTTTTGTAGAGGGGCATTTCGTCCATGCCTTGGTAGATATTGTTATATGCAAACTCAACTAAGGGCAAGTATTGCTCCCATGATCCACTCCACTTGAGCACACATTCTATCAATAGGTATGCTAATGTCTGGATCATTCTTTCTGACTGTCATCAGTCTAGGGGTGATAGGCTGTGCTGAATTTCAACCTCGTACTATATTCCTCATGCACTTACTTCCACGATTTTGAACTAAGATTAGGTTTACAATATGATATTATTGAGCTTGGAACACCATGTAGGAGAACTATTTATCTAACATATAGTTCATCTAGGTCTGACACCTTGGAATTAATCCTGAAGGTATGGAAAAGTACTGACTTGGCTAGGCAGTCCACCACAACCCATATTGCATCATGGCCTTTCTTTGTCTTAGGGACCTCAACTCTTGCATCCATTATATTGATCACTAGATTCAATCTTATACTTATAGAATTCAAATTCCCCTTGGTAAATATATCCTCATTTGAAACGTTTATTTGGAAATTACCTTTTTCACCTAGTTTTCCAAACCATTTATTCAATATCCTTTCATAAGTGTGTGATAATACCACAAATTCTAGAGTATCCTAATAGGATTACAACTTAAGTATTTATTTCTCATATCATTCCCATTTCTAATATGGCATGTGTCTGTCTAGTCTCTCACACCAATAACAAGATGGAATAAGCATTTGGTTGCAGTCCAAATACAAAGTTCATCCCATTCCAAGAGTAGAGATGGTGAATCATCACATTACCATTTAATTTCAATATCCTTTCAAAAGGGTTTGGTAATACCTCAAATTCTAGATTATCCTAATAGGATTACAGCTTAAGTATTTATTTCTCGTATCATTCCCATTTCCAATATGGCATGTGTCTATCTAGTCTCTCACACTAATAATAAGATGAAATAAGAATTTGGTTGTAGCCCAAATACAAAGTTCTTCCCATTCCAAGAGTAGAGACAGTGCATCCTCACATTACCATTTAATTTCCAGTCTTGGTAGAATCATTCTCCACATGAATCCAAACCATGAGTACCACCATACCCTCAAATGTATCTTATACATATGGGATAAACTATTCTCATAATCTTTGTGTCTTAGCATAACTACTATTTGAGATCCTTATCCCAACATGATCACATGTATTCCTATATACATATCATGTGTCATCAACCTCAGTCACTTCCTCAAGATTTCTAAGGTATAGGTACCTTTGAAATGATCTCAACTTGACTCCTAAGGGCCTTATACACTTAGCACATGATCTCTCCTCATCCTCATAAATTTTATATACCTATAATCATCCTTTAAGATCTTAGGATTGACATGTGATCCTATCCTTCCCAAGGGTTTCGTTGAGATTCCATATCTTTATTTTATCTCATCACCCATTTTATTTGAAGTTTCCTAGATGATATCCAAGCACATTATTTCCTTTAAAAAAATTCCATCTGAATTTATTTCATCTCTTAGGGCACACATAGTTTTCTTTATGCCCCTTTATTGGGCTCATGGTGACCTACCCATCTGGGCCTGGTCCTATTCTATCAGTCACTTCCATAGTGATTTTTTCTTCATGTTCCTTAGAGATGGTGATACATGGGTTCCAAGAATCATACTCAATTTATGTACTATTATGTGTTATGCTCTTAATCCTTCAATTTTTAAGTGGAAATTAATGTTTCTTTAATTCTTAAACTTATTTGTGGACTCCCCCTTTCTAGGGAAGGCCCTATCCCAAGACAAGATAAAACTAGAATTTATTAGAACTTAATAGAAACGATCTTGTACTAAGATTTATATTATAAAAAGGAGCATGTGTTTTAGGCATATTTTCCATTATATAATCCATGCATTCTCTACCTGATAGTTATATCATTCTATCCCATGATCTGCCATTCCATATTTGGATCACTACCGATACCTTACTACCCCGAATTGAAGCATTTGGATATGATGCATTATGTCTCATGTGTTTAGGGATACAAGAAAAACTATTTCATCTAATGTCATATTAGAAGCGAATTATAGAATCCACACCATGTAGTAGGTCAAAATGGATAATGCGTATGCTGAAGAAGGCAATTTTCTTCATCACATATCCCTCATGTCAACTGCAACCTCATTATATATATACACACACTAGCAAAGAGCACATGCTAAGCACGTGTAATGCATATAAACATATTCCTAATAAGTTACAAATACACTTCTCAAGCATTCATATGTCACAATAATATATATATATATATATATATATATATATATATATATATATATATATATATATATATATATAGACATACATACACACACACATCATGCATCCATATGTTGCAAGACAAATGAGCATGCATTAAAAAAATCTTTATATATACATGATATTGCTAAATTAAGCACAGGGCTTCGAATTTGTTTGTTGCTAAAGGTGTAGCTTGAAAGTTTGTATGCTTGATATTGTTTTTAACTGTCATCAATTAGTCAAAACTTCAAGATGCATCTGGATAGATTTAAGATGTAAATTATGAGATAATCATATTATAATATTCTTAAAAAGTTTTGAGCATATGCAATCAAAAAATAATTTCCTATTTGTGGTGGAGAACTCTCAAGTAAAGTCAGTGAGCTTTACTAAATTTGCTTTAGATACTACAACAGTGCAGACACAACAAAAAATATGGCTACTATCCTCAAATTATGTCATCAAATTAATGCATCGAAGCAAATTGTCTTAATAATACCTAAATGATCCCCACTGTAGATAAAATTTCAGAGTAAACTATATTTCCTATTGTTGTAATATTTATGTCTTCTACATAACTTGGTCTGACGAGTATTTTCAAATCTTCTAGTGACTTCACTCTAGACAAAGCAACATATAACTGGCCAGAGAACACAAGTTGTGGTAAATAAATTCCAACATTATCTAAAATTTGTCCTTGTGCTTGATAGTCATTGCAAAGCATAATCTGACTGCAAATTGCATTTCTTGAAGAAAAATCACAATTTTTCATGATCATTTGGCATCAATGGAATTCTCAGAATAAATACTCTTTTGCCTTTCTTGTCTTCAACTATTATTTCAACATCGACAATATTTTTGTTGAAATTTTGGCAAATAAGTTGTGTGCCATTACAAATACTTGCATACTGATCAATGTTTCTAAGTAATGTGATTGGGAAGTTTTTCCTTAATATCAACTTGTGAGGAGGAAGACCAACAAGAGTCAGCAAATTAAGAAATTCCTCTTCTTGAAATTGTTTGGCATTGTCAATGGATATATCAAAGCTAAACTATTCTTTCTTCTCGCAAGGAAATATTTCAAGCAACATGTCATTGATCTCATCAACAAATGCATTTTTGGTAGTCAAGATTGCATGATTTGTCAGTGAATATATACTTTCATTGTCAATATAGTAAGTCTAGGAAAAACTACATATATTAACTCATTCTTGGAAGATACATCATTAATAAAGGGGATCAATATGCATTTGGGTATTTCTATTTGATCAGTAAATGTAGCATCTCTTATTCCATTTCCAACTTGAAGTAAATACTGACCAAATGATGGATTTGGTGTGGTTTTCTTAGTTTTTGTCAATGGCAGCTTTTCAGCATGTTTCCATAGCTTTGATTTCAAAAAGCTTGTAGAAATTGTTTTCTCTTACCCTCCTTGTGGTACAATGGGAAGAATTTGTCTAAAATCCCAACCAATTACAATAAATTTTCCTCCAAAAAGTAGTTTCTTACTTGTCATATCTTACAGTAAAAGATCTAATGGTTCAATTTGTTGTTTCTTTGCCATTGATATCTCATCCCATACTATAATCTTAGTTCGATGAAGTAACTCAACCAAGCTACTCTTCTATAAAATATTGTATATTTTTTGTTCTTCAGTATCCAATGGTATCTTAAACCTTGAGTGTGTTGTACAAACAAATGGTAGTAAAGATGTGCTTCACCAGAAGATGCAGTTGCAAGTGCTATTTCACCTCATGATCTTACTTTAAGTAGTAAAGCACAATACAAAATAGTTTTTCCTATACCTCATGGACCATCAATAAAAATATCTTATTTTCCACTGGCCTATCGTTCCATACTAGTTTCAAAAGCAGAATTTTGATCATGATTGAGTTGTGAAATTGCAAGAATGTCTTCATGAACTACAACAATGTGAAATTCGTCTTCCACCTCTTTATATAACTTTTCATACTCATCTAATGAATAGATGGCAAGTTGAAGTCTGATAAGCATTTTCCCATTGACTCCAAGCACACATTAATGTTCTTTAGAGTAGAATTATAAGCATTAGTCCAATCAACTTTGTATGCACCATAAAAGTCTTTAGTTAATTGATTTTAAAACTTTTACCATAGTGTTTTTGGGGAAATTGATGAACAATAAAATATTATAGTAGAAAATAGTTGACGGAGGCTTGAAGGCGTCTGAAACAACACAACTTCCTGAAGACATTCTTCAATGTTGTTATACAGTTGTAATAAACCCAAATTTTCAATAGTCTCTTGGAAAGTTTTACACTATCTTCCATCTAAAGTTATCAAGTTCTCAAAAGAATTTGCACCTTTAACAAGATTAAGAAAACATCGTAGGTAATAATGCTCACCTTCAATAGGTTTTACAAAGATGATCCCTCCAATAGGAATTCCTTTTTTTCTTCTATTCCAACATTTAATATTGATATTCTAGACATAATGGTCTTGGAATTCCTTATAGAAGTACCTTGTTTCCTCCATATCCATGCAGTTTGTCCTAAAATATTTTGTAAGTATTGTTCTTGAAAAATAATCATTTTGCATAATTGTTGACAAATCTTGATTTTCATGGAATATAACAGTGTGATTATCTTCAATATGTAGTTCTAAAAATGTTATAGATGGATGCATTTCATTCAAAGGAAATTGATAGATTCTCCATGTTGTCTCTTGTAGTGATACCCACTATCTAGAAACAAATCGTGAGATTTCATCATGCATATATTTCATATGTTTGTCATCCAATTGGAATAATATATGATCATGACCTTTGTTAATGTATTTGTATAAATAATTCACTGCTTCAATTGAAGAACATATTTCAACATTCATATGGCAGTTGTAATTTTCTATTAAATATGGATTATATGGAACAACCCATTGATTTTCAACAATACTTGAACCAACTTTTTCTGGTTGGCTAGTTTCTCTCCTGTATAAAGACTATGAATTTTTGGCTTGAGTTGTCATAGAGAGCAGAAATCTTTTGGATAATGCTTCTTACACCTTCCATTATGCATGCATACATTATTTGGATTTATAGTTCCACATGGACCATGTATAATATGCTTTAGGACCATATTATGTAGATGTGGGTTTGAGATCTTTTCTGGAATTGTAGTAGACACATAATGGTCATACACATCTGGTGTAGTGATCTCTTGAGTTTTTTCCAATATGATAAGAAAATGTGCATCTGGTAGTCCTCTTTTTATATTCTTTTTTTTGGAGTAGGTAAAATATTACTATAATCAACCATAAGTATAGGGGATAACTACAAAAACCCCATTTACTATACAAGAGGGTCTACATTACAAAACCCCACTGTTAGAGAACTGATCTCTCAACACCATCACCGATCTTAGGCCTGGCCTTGAAGGCCTATCTAAGATTATGTACAAATGACTCAAAAACATGAATCACATCGGTCTTCCCTCCCCCATGATGTCTACTATTCTATTCTTTCCGATTAAAGAAACACAAACCCGCTACACAGAGACTAGCGAGACACCTATGATTTGACTTGTTCTTAGTCTTATCCATGATCCAAAGAACTCCATCAAATAGGTTCCCGGGAGGATTAACTCCCCATCCCAACTTTAGCGAGGTCCTACACCACATGTATTTTGAGAAGGGGCACTCAAAAAACATGTGTGTATGATTCTCATCCTCCATTTCACATAGAAGACAAATTGGGGCTGTCACAAGGCCCCATCTCCTTAGCCAGTCTAAGGTTGAAAGTCTACCTAAAATGCTTCTGAACATGCAGTGACTCCATTTAGGCATATAATATCTGCTCCACAGGAGCGGGTCCCAGGGAACCTATGGCATAAATAGAGTAACCGTCCAAGGGAGTCTCATGGGGTGACATAGCAGCCACCCATCTTCATTGCTTATATACTCTCTAGAGATCTCCGACCACCTTTTGCACATGGTTCACCAAGATCTGGATGAGTTAGCCGAAGGTACAATATCAAATTGTCTGACATACCTCATCTGCATCTAGCGTGCCCAGGTGGAATCTTGATTCTGTAGAAATGTGTCCACCCTTCTAGCAGTGGCTGCAATGGCTATGTCCTTGGCATCAAGGATATTCAGCCCATCTTCATGGAATTTCCTAGCCACCACCTTCCTGGCTACGACATGGTTCTTCCCTCCCCAAAGAAACAAGATGCAAATGATGTTTAACTTCTTCAGAATGAACAAAGGTATCTTGGCCTGCTTGCACCAAAATCATATTTTCCCCGCCAAAACTGCTATGAAAAGGACGAATCTACCAGTAAGAGACATATTGATCCATGTACACCTAGATATAGACTCCCTAAGGCTGTCAATACAATTGTTGAAATGACTTCCTTTCTCCTTCCTACCACTCAGAGGAATACCCAAATAATGCGTGGGGAAAGAGCCCTCTTCCAAGGAAATGGAGGTCTTAAGTTGTCCTCTCCTGGTATCACAAGGTCTAGAGAGGTACACCCTTGATTTCAGCTCACTCATAAAAAGACCAGTGAGTTTGACGAACATAGACATAAACTTCCTAAAGTTCCTGAAGTTCTTCACATTAGCTGCTAGAAAAACCAAGATATCATCCACAAATATCATATGCAACATAAATTTAATCCATCCTTGCGTGAAAGTGTTGACCTCCTTATTCACAATAGCAGTATCCATAAGACTGGTTAGAGATTCCATGACCAAGGAGAAGAGAAGGAGGGATAAAGGGTCCCCTTATTGCAAGCCATTAGAGGCAGTGAACATCCTATACAGGCATCCATTCATAAGAACAAAGAAAGATGTAGTAGTAGCAAATTCTTTCATCAGATTAATCCATCTGCATGAGAACCCCAAGGCCAGCATAATGTCCTAGAGAGCATCCCATTGTACATTGTCGTAAGATTTTGCCAAATCAATCTTCACACATGCCTTCCTAGAAGAGTTCTTCACCCTGAAGTCCAAAAGAAATTCCGTCGTCAATAAGGAACTATCACATATACACTGTCCCTTAATGAAAAACGACTGAGCGGGAGACACGATGTTGGTCAAAACCATCTTGAGACTATTAGCAAGAAATTTGGAAATTATCTTGTACAGAATTGAACAATAGGCAATAGGTCGCAGGTCTGTCAAAGATTTGACCCTACTTTTCTTGGGAATGAGCCTCAAGAAGGAATGATTTACTTTCCTAACCATGCTCCCTCCAACAAGGATCCATCTCACCACCCTACATATATCATTTTTAACTAACAACCACAACCTTAGAAAGAACAGAGTGTTGGTATGTATGCCCTGAGAGCCAATCATGGGATGATTGGTGGGATACATTAAGATTGATTTGATAAAGATCAAAGGCAAGCTTCCAATTATTTCTGGTTCAGTCATATGAGATAGTGATAGAACATATTGAATGTCTAGAGAATGATAGTACTCAATGACGTATGCTTTCAGGTTACCTGAACGATGAGATCATACAGATGCTAAGATTTTGTACATTCTTATTATGTCCCTAGTCAGATGTCATTGTGGAAGGTAGATAGACAACAATGACACACAATACTAGATTGTTGTGTTGGTTGATGATAGAATCTCATTAGTCATGCTATAGAGATATCAAACCAAACACATAGGTACTTGTTAGAGAACAAGTTTACCAGACAGACTCACCATGAGTTTGACACATGGAACCATGACATGGTAGTCACAATCAGTTCTCACAGTGATGGTGGTGAGTGTGATTCTTTGACCTGAAATCACTACACTCAACACATGTCATTGGGTACACTTCGACATCATCAAACACAGTCCTAAACATGGGTTGTTATAAAGGTGATGATTGGCTGGCTTTGACACATGGGGTTTTTGATGGGTGAGTGATAGATATGGGATTTTTCCCTCTTGAGGGAGTTTGATATACATGGCCACTTGATGAGTAGGATTGAGATAGGCATGCGCACGCATGTGTGAATCAATATGTGATATTGATATCTCCTCCAATCTACTCTGAGATCAAGAAAGTGAATGAACATTGACATGATGACTGTTCCATGCCTTGAGTTCATTCGGGATATCAGTGACAAAGGAATTATACATTCACTGTAACACCATTCACGGATTGTAGGATTGAAAGTTGTTCTCCAACTTTCTATTTCACTTGGGTAGCATTGATGTGCGACTAGGCATTGCTCTTTTCTTGTGAAGTAATAAGTGTTATGGACTTTCACTACCAATGTGAAATGGACCTCGAGGGTCACACACATAGGATTTAACCTGGAAGAGGAGTTTATCCACATAACAATGTTTAGATTGATTACTAAAGGAGTTTAGTAGTTCAATTAAACAGTCAATCGATTGATAGCTCAATATCATTGTGTTCAAGGTGTTGGACCAATTGATTAAGAGTATCTGATTGATTGAATCTGCAATTGACTGATTTGCACAAGTCTGCTGCTCCAACCGATCAGCTCATGTGATGAACCGATCAGCTCAGGTTGGCGAACCGATCGGCTCAATAGGTAAGATGATCGGCTCATGTACAATGAACCGATCAGCTCAATTGTTGAAGCGGTCGACTCATGTGACCAACCGAGATCATTTGGATATTTGATTTTGCAAATACTATTTGTTGCACTTGTATAAATTTGATTTGGACAAGGATTAATGTTTGATTAATCAGAGACAAATTTGAAAGTCAATTTGAGTTGGATCAGAACCACGAACCGATCGACTCAGAAGTGAATCGATCGGCTTAGGGGTCCCAATCGATCGGTTGAGGTTGAACCGATCGGCTCAACTCTCCAACTGACTGTTTCATGTATGAAACGATCAGTTCAGCTGGCGCAAGTTGGTTGTTTTGTGGAAAATCTCGAACCCTTCTACTCCTGCTTTAATCCTGCATTTCCCGGGATAGAGAACACTGTCCCATGACCCTCCTATATATAGGTGTATTGGGGGCTTCTCTGGTGAACAACTCAGTGCACTAGTTGCTCTGCAAAGTTGTTGTTCTCTCGAGTTTTGGTAATCGAGAGAGAGCCCGAGCAAGTGCTACCCGATAAGGGAGGCACAATAAGGGAAAGACAACTGCAGAATAGAGCCTGGTGGCAGGAGAGTGTGTCTGTGACTAGTACACTGACAGGAGGGTGTGAATCCTTCCGATTCCTTGTGGGACAAGGAGATCAGAGTTTTATGTGGTCCATGTGGACTACTTCAGAGGCGGGAGACTTCTTCTGCTTGGAGGACAATTGTCAATCCTGACAGTCCCGGTGAGACCAGGAGGTGCCAGTCCCAAGACCGGAGGTGAAGACCGCACTAGTTGCAAGGTAAACTCGTCGAGCAAGCCTTGAGACAAGGTATGCCTCCACAAACCATCTTTGCTACTGTATAGACATTGATGTGATTCATTCATTTTGGGTTTGGGAGAAGAAAAGTTTTGTTTCCACTACCTTCTCTGCCTCCCATAAAACCCAACACAGAGCATTAAAACCATCTGGACCAGGAGCCTTAGAGGTACCAATGGAAAAGATAGGCTTCCTGATTTCCTACTCGAAAGTAGGGCCTCATAGATTCCAGTTCATATCATCTGTCACTTTTGGTCCTGGCAGTACGCATGCATGTCTTTGATCCATGTACTCTTTGTTGTATAGGGAGTTAAAGAAGTTTACATATAAACCCCCCCATCTCGTCCGACAAATTGGTGGATGATCCATCTTCCCTGATTAGAGTGTGAATCATATCACACATGATGTTTCTTTTAACTACAACATGATAAGTCTTTGTGTTTTTGTCCCCATCTCACACCCATTTGATTCCGATTCATTGCCAGTGCCCAATTTCCTCTACCTTTTCAACCTGGGTCAGCTTCTTCACAGCAATTTCTTCCACCAGAATATTTCTCTCCTGCAAGGGGTTTAGTCTCATATTCTTTGCGGCTTTGTTATACTAAACTTTGGCTCTAGAAACCATACTTGTAATGTCATGTACACTTTTGGACCATCTTTTCAGCGTAGCTTTAGTTTTGTTCAACTTTTCAAATAGGGGGTTGTCGGTGACATCTTATTTCTATGTATCTATAATAATATGTAATAATATGCACACACCCCGGCCAGTCCAGTGACCAATTGTAGAATCTAAAAGGCTTCAGTTTACTAGAAAGGTGTGAAATTTGAACAACCAAGAAAGCATGGTCCCTATTAGGATGTGCCCCCAGTCTATCAGAGGATCTGGGAAAGAGGTCCAACCATGCCTCATTGACAATGGCCTGGTCTAGATGACTGGAAATCTTTTGATTAACCACTCTTTTATTTTGCCAAGTAATATATCCACCATTCAGATTCAACTCCATGAGGTTGGTCGTAGAAACAACATCATTAAATATAGCTAGGCAAGAATCCGGGACTGGAAGCCCTCCATTCTTTTCGTTGGATTTGCGAATATGGTTATAGTCCCCGATGAATATTTGTGGTAGGTCCCTTTGGTTAGCGTTCGCACGAATCTCCCATAGTTTCCTTCTACAAATCTGCAAATTGTGTCCATAGACAGGCGATAGAACAATGTGTAAACCACCACCATTAATGCAATCGACAATAATGAGTTGGTCCATTTCAAAGATTAATTGGACATCCCAGATAGAAGGGTTCCACCTGATCGCAATGCATCCCCCCTCGATCTGGTAAAGATAGGATGTGTATCCCCAATCAGGTGGGAACAACCCTTGAATCTTGCCTGCATTCTCCCTTCTAATCCTTGTCTCAAGGCATACAACCAGACTAGCTTGATTTTCCAAAATTATCTCCTTCAATCGTCATTGCTTCTCTAGCCAAGAGGCCCCCCACACATTCTAGGTGAGGATACACATTAATTCCTCCTTTGATGACCACCCCGACATGGAGTAGCCCCTCCCCTCGTGATCCTCCTAGGGGGAATCTGTAGCGTTCAATCCAGGACTAGTTGACCCACCACTTCATTCTCCAATCCCTTTAGCAAGGTGAATTGGTTGGTAGATGGCAGAGGATTCTCTGTCACTCGAGTCTGGTCTTTCGGAGGAGATGAAGATTTGTTACTTCCCCTGACCTACTGGAATGGGCAATCAGGGCTCGTGTGTGTCTCAATATCCGACACAGAGACTGCATCCACAGACAACCCATTGTCGAACACCTTATGAGCATTATGTATTATAGTATCAACTGTAACATCCCCTGTCGTGGAAGCAATAGGGCTGATCATTGATACCACAGGGTTAGACTCCATAACCCCCACAATAGATTTACCTCCTGTAGTGTCCCCAACAGGAGCATCATACTGGCTCCTACTCCACCCAACAACTCTAGTGGATTTTCTACTTCCATTCCTACTCTTATTATACCTTAAGCTTCTAGTAGCGTCCCTACTTTATCTAGCAAAAGGGGGCTCTGATCAGACAACTCGATCACCCGAGCATTGGCCATTGGTGTAAGGACCATGACCTTCATCTTGGGCTTACCCTGTTTGTTTTGCCTAAACCTTGTGTTTGGTTGCTTGCTAATCACCATTAGTGGTAATTAGGGTTTGCTTGTGTTTTATGGAGAGTTGAAGGTGCTACTTGCAAAATAACCTAAGATAGGGTTGGAGAGCAAGTTTGTCACCTTGAGAGATGTCTTTCTCTCTCTTTGCTTCCTCTAGGGTTGAGAGGAAGGTTTGGGTTCGTGCCTTGTCTTGCCCTGGGCTTGGTTGAGCTCTTTTGGGCCTTGTTTGGTTGAGCCCTGTATCAAGCAGGGTAGCTTGTGTCGGCCTTGGTGTGTGTCGACCATGCCTTGTATCGGCCTAGAGGAGTAGTGTGTCGGCCTTTGACCTTGTTTGACCTCCTTTCCTTGGTTGTGTCATCCTAGCTTGGACATGTGGCCGAACCTTGGTTGAGTGGTGGCATGGCATGTGCATCAGATTTGCAAGGTGGTAAAATGTGTGGACAAGTGTCCCTTGGTAAGTTGACACCTTGCCTTGGTTTAACCTTGATCCTCATCTATATATGCCATGCCTTTCTCTTCCTTGGGAACCCTTTAGCTCTTTTGTTGGTCTTCCCTCCTTATGTGGACGACACACCTTCCTTGGAGAGCTTAGTGGATGATCCTTTCCCCTTGGTGGAGATTTCTTCTTCTTTCTTTTGTTTGTTGTTCGAACCTTAGGTGGGTCTTGTTCTTTGGTAAGCATCTTCCCTCTCTCCTTAGCATCTTATTCTCCATCTTGCCTACTCTTCAGCCATGGTGGTTATGGTTCTTGTTCCTTTTCTTGAGGTGGCCGAAAGTGGTGTGATTGGAGCTAGGAGCTTGAAGCTTGGAGCTTTGAAGCTTGAGGTGTTTGCTTAAGGTGGGTTACATAACTTCTAACCCTAGCTATCCTATCTTCTTTATGTTTCATGATTCCTATATGTTGATAATCAGCCATGCATGTTATGTTTCTTTCTCTTGTACATGTTGTTGATCTTATGGATATAGTGAGCATGCTGTTGTTGAAGTTTATATGCCTTTGGATCTAGTTGGTCGAACCATAGTTTGGGGTTTTCTTTGGTGGAAAAATCCCTTTCTCTCCTTGGTCTAGAGAAGTGAGTTTGATCTCTAGTGATGTAGGCAATACCCCTCTCTCATTTTAGTTGAGAGGTGAGTCTACATTCTAGTTGCTTGGGCAACACCCTCCTCTCACCATGGATTTGAGCAGTGAGCTCTTGGATATGTGATGACCTATGTTGAGGTTGGTCCTTGTGGTTGCCCTATTTGTGATTGAGGTTGTGCAAAACCCCTCTCTCTTGGTTGTTGTGAGGTGAGTCGATCTTCTTGATCAATTAGGGTTTGGTGCCCTTGTGCTTGAGGTTGAAGATGACCATGTTGGGTTGTGCCTTGCACAATATGACCTTGGAGTAGTGCTGTCTAATAGCCTTGTATTGGGTTGTACCTTTGACCGATATGCCTAGTTGAGTTTGACTGATATCCTTTGTGTAGTGGGAGCTTGGACGATACACCTTGTTGTGTGTTCTGCACGACACTCCTGGTGATAGTCCTTGGCCGATATGAGATGTTTTACCTAGTTGGACGATAGGTCCTCTTATGGGGTTGCTTGTTATAGGTGGGCGACACCCTGGCCCCTTCCTTGGGCGATATGAGTAAGATGGGTAACCTTGTATTGAGCATGGGGTTTGTGTTTTCCCATCATACCCTAAGTGAGTTGGCCGGTATGGTGCCTTAGTGGTTACCATGCTCTCAGATGATAGGATGCCTTGGACAATAGAGTACCTTGGCTGTCATGAGGGTCCTTTGGACGATATGGGTTGATGGTTGAATGATAGGGCATCTTGGGTTCCATGATCCTGCTCGACATGTTTCTTGTTGAGAGAATGGGCCTATAGAAATCTAACCCTAACCCTAGTTTGTGTGCAAGATAGGCCCTTGGTTGACAACCCCTGCTGATGATGCATGATTCATCCTTGGATCTGGTTTCCCGACACCATGAGAGCTGGTTGTACGATAGGTTGAAGTGTGGTTGGTCGATATGAAGGCACAAGTGCTCTAGGGGTTGGAACCCTAGCCGATACACCCTTTGGTGAGGGTTGGCGCTGCTCGCCATACCTATAGTGAGGGTTGTAGTAGCTTTGGTGAGGTTTCTGATAAACCGGAATGTATATAGTTGATAGTTCTTTGTTAATAATGATAATACACATGATATGATGTAATCACCTTGAATCCTGTATATATGATAATGAGTAAGATGATAGGTTGAGAACCAGGAAGCTTGGAAGCATATGATGTTGCTTCACATGATGATGTGGATCATGATTATGATTATGATCACATGTATGGAGCATGATATATGCTTATGATTGATAATAAAACTACACTTTCTACAGCCTATGTGTAATATACTCATGGATGTTGCTCTATACTTGATAACATGATAATCCTGTTAATCCATGATGGCTTCAGATATCTCTATGGATGTGTATACTAACCATGCAGGTATTTTTATATGGATTCATAGCCTGGTAAGAGCTATGAGATGTATGTGCTTGAGTAGCACCATGTGATAATGAGATAACAAGTTGATAGGTCTGAGGACCTGATATAAGGCTGAGTGCCTAGTTGAAGTGTTATCCTCTAATGATGAGATAAGGGATGCGTTCCCAGAATGTTGATGCATGATTATGATGCCTTGAGAGGTAGTGGTTGATATAATGAGGGATTGAGGTCCCAGGACAGTATGATGATGGCAAAAATGATGTAATTCTATGAGGTTATGTTTATAACTTTGGTTGGCTCAACAATTGGCTTAAAATATACTAATTAATTATATATGAACATATAATGTAGTTTGCTCTGGCCACAGATCCATCATTATCAATATCATGATGATGCTGAAATAGTTTTATCCTGTAGGATTACCTGGAGTGCATATTGTTGAATATGTGAGGCTTCCCCTAGCCTAAAATAGGAGGATTTGAGTGCAACTGTGGTTGCAGACTCAGGATATATGGAGCATGGTGAATAGACCCATGGCTCAGGATATGTGATGATGAGCATGATGTGTTCATGGCTCAAATGTATGTACTAGCACCTATGATGAGTTGAGCTAGAGAGATGGGTAGCTTGCAGAGCTGACCCAGAGGCTGAGGCCCTATAAGCATAAGACTGCAGTCTTGCTTGATGATTCGTGCACTGACCACGAGAAGGTGAGGTCATGGAGTTCAAATCTCCTTAGACCTTGTATGGAACCGGATTGGGATTCACAACCAATGGTTGGATTTGAGCAGGGAAGGCTCACTTTCTCAGCGCATAATAAAATGTAGTCCAGCCGAATAGTATACCTTGCTTAAAGCACAACACAGAACATTGATTGAGGCCTTTCTTATATAGTTGATCTAGTTATACCTTCCATATATGTGTACGATCCTTATATTCTGTGATAAGTTCTTACAAAGCTTATCTTGTTAATCATGTTCCATAAAGAAATACTTGGTTATATGCCTCCTAGAGATTTTGGTAAGATTGATGGTAATAATAGCCTTGCTCAGTATGCTGCTCGTGTTATACGCTTTATCAGTTATCTGTTGTTATTGCGTTAACCTTTTGAGGTTTTATGGTTTTAGCAGGGAGTTATGTTTCTCGCTGGGACTGTGTGTCTCACCCCGCTGGTTTACACCCTTTCTAGGTGATCGCTCTAGATGTGGTGGTGGTCGTGAGGTTGCGGCTGAGCAGCAAGAGGAGAAGTAGAAGGCAAGAGATAGACATGTTGCTGTTTTGGTGGTTTGTAGTATAGTCTTAGAGTCATTCCTGTTCTCTCAGGTCCTCAAAGGTGTTTGATGATGTTTCACGATGACTTGTTGCTGTAATTTTTGTATAACCTGCTGCTGGTCGTACGTGGCCGTTCTGTATATATAAACAGGTGATGAACCAATATGTGCTATTGCGACAGTTGGTGGCTTTGAGATGTGAAAATATCAGGCAGGTGATCTTGAATTATATATATATATATATATATATATATATATATATCACACGATCTTCTTGTAGGGCCTGATTGCAAATGTTCTGCATGTATGTTTCCGCAATCAGTTTTAATTAAATCGCATTTTTGGTAAGATGTGGTTCCGCACGTTTTCACGTGTCATATCGTTGTCTGTGTGATGGTGGGGTGTCATAGTTGGTTTGGTATCAGAGGTCTAGGTTCACTGATTCTACAGGGATCTAGGACTAGGTTTTCGTCTGTTCTTGTGAGTTTTCCAGATCTTCTTACAATAACCTTCTGCCCTCAGTGGAAGATAAAGCCTAAAGATGTCTGGAAACCATGGAGAACATGCTGCTGAGAGTAGCGATGTTGGATCAGTTGATGGAGCAGGAGTGCAGGCATGTGAAGATCGGGTGCCTGAGGTCCCCCAACTTGACCCAGTCATTCTCGAAAATCCTGTGTACCAACATCTTATGGGGCAGTTGATGGGGATGATGAACCACATGGTGGAAAGAGTGCCAGTGCGACATCCAAGAGCACATGCTCCCCATGGTGAAACATCAAGTATTGGGAAGACCTTTGAGCGGTTTTGCCGACTCGGAGCTTCGGATTGTGTTGGAATGGATGATCCAGTGGATGTAGATCTGTGGCTGATAGGTCTCGAGAAGGCCTTCCGGATCCTCGATATCCCCGAAGTAGACAAAGTCAAACACGCTGTCTACCTTCTGAAGGGTAGTGCTGGCCACTGGTGGGCCATCGAGGAGGAGAAGTGACCCGGTGAGGTGATCGGTTGGGAGGTTTTCCGGCGAGAGTTTGTCAATAAATACTTCCCGATGATGTATCTAGACGAGAAGATCAACCAGTTTGAGCATCTACACCAAGGATCAATGAGCATCACCGAGTATGAAGCCAAGTTCATGGACTTGCTAAGGTTTTATCCTCACCTGGCGACAGCAGATGATGAGAGGATCATGCGGTTTGAGAAAGGGTTGAGTGCAGAGTTGTCAACACCTGATGCTACTTTGGAAAATCAGGAGTGGTTTGCCACGTTCGTGGAGTCTGTACGTAGGATTGAACAATCTGTCAGGGAGAAAAAGGAATTAATGAACAGGAAAAGACCTACCCATTTCGAAGGACAGAGATTTGGTGGCTTCAAGAAGCCAAGGTTTTCGACACCTTCTATGATGCAGAGTTCTCGTGTACCATCTCAGTGGTCTCAGAGTAAGGGAAGAGGTTATGTTTCTTTGCCGTTGAAGGCACATAGTACAACTTCTGTGGCAATGACAGGGCCATCTAGGCCGCAGACAGAAGACATGTCATGTTATCACTGTGGACAGACTGGGCATTTGAGGTCAAATTGCCCAAGAAGAGACGTTGAAGTAAAGTAGCAACCAAGACAGAATCAACAAGGGTTAGACAAACAGCAGCGCAGTTGTAGCTGAGGGCAAGGACATGATCAAGCGTCACAAGCGAGATTGTCTACTGAAGGAAGCAGAGGATGTGGACAACAAGAAACAGCTCGATTCTATGGTATGAGTCAGCCATAGGCGATAGTCCACCCGCGAGTGGTGATAGGTTAGATGGAGTTATGACATTCTGATTTGTCTTCTTCTTTCTTTATATCTATTCTGGTTGACCCGGGTGCTACACACTCTTTTATCGCACATAGTCTACTTGATAGATGTCCTTTACCTGTTAGTTGTAAGAAAGATAGCTTGTTGTTAGAAACCCCGCTCGATGGTTCCTAGATGCTTCGAGAGGACCGGGCATCTTGTTTCTTATCTTTTTCGGGACACAGTATACAAGTGGATCTTATACCACTTCATATGCATGGATTTGATGTGATCCTCGGAATGGATACCTTAGAAAAGTATAAGGTTGTATTGGATTGTTGTTCCAAGCAGATAGTGTTTGATGATGGAGGTGAGAAGTGGATCTTCCAAGGAGACATGAAGATTCTTCCGACCTGTTTGGTGTCAGCTATGGTAGCAGAGAAGTTGTTGCGGCAAGGTTGTAGAGTGTTCTTAGCTCATGTTGTGGATACTAAGGAAAAAGGTCCTAGCCTTGAGGAGGTGACAGTTGTCTGAGAGTTTGTGGATGTGTTTTCTGATGAGTTCCTCGGTGTTCCCCCACCTCGAGAGATTGATTTTGAGATCAATCTGGTACCAGGAACACAACCTGTTGCACAAATGCTATATAGGATGGCTCCAGCAGAGATGGCAGATCTCAAGAAGCAGTTACAAGAGTTGTTGGAGAAAGGTTTCATCCGACTGAGCACATCACCTTGGGGTGCTCTAGTGTTGTTTGTTAAGAAGAAGGACAGATTGATATGGCTATGCATAGATTACCGATAGTTGAAAAAAGTCACGATCAAGAATAAGTACCTGCTACTAAGGATTGATGATCTATTTGATCAGTTGTGTGGCGCTACAATGTTCCCAAAGATCGATCTACGTTTGGGATATCATCAGTTGAGGATTAAGGTGGACGACATACCAAAGTCAGCATTTAGGACAAGGTATGGTCACTTTAGGTTTTTGTTTATGCCGTTTGGACTAACCAATGCACCTGTTGCTTTCATGGATCTGATGAACCGAGTGTTCCGTCCGTTTCTAGATCATTTTGTTGTAGTTTTCATAGATGACATCTTGATCTACAGTCGGGACAATCAAGAGCATGAACAACATCTTCAACAAGCTTTAACTCTTCTTCGCCAACATTAGTTGTATGCCAAGTTTAGTAAATGTGAGTTCTGGTTGAAAGAAGTGACTTTCTTGGGTCATGTGATATCTGCAGAAGGAGTCAGAGTGGACCCTAAGAAGGTGGAGTCAGTGACAGATTGGGAGCAACCAAAGACACCGATGGAAGTTCGTAGTTTTTTGGGTTTGGCAGGATACTACTGGAGGTTTATCAAGGACTTCAGTGTGATCGTGTTGCCAATGACAATGTTGACTAGGAAGGATGTACCTTTTTTCTGGGATGATCATTGTCAGCAAGCTTTCCAAAGTTTGAAGGAGAAGCTGACTAGTGCTCCAATGTTGGTGCTGCCAGAGCTTGGGAAAGGCTATGTTGTCTTCTGTGATGCTTCCAAGAAGGGCCTAGGATGTGTGTTGATGCAGGAAGATCATGTGGTTTCTTTTGCTTCGCGACAACTTAAGAAACACGAGGAGAACTATCCAACACATGATTTGGAGCTGGCTACGATGGTTCATGCATTAAAGATTTGGATACACTATCTTTATGGGGAAGTGTGCCAGATCTTTATAGATCATAAGAACTTGAAGTACATATTCTCGCAAAGTGAGCTGAACATGCGACAGCATTGCTGGATGGAGCTGATCAATGATTATGACTGCACCATTGAGTATCATTCTGGTAAGGAGAATGTGGTAGATGATACGCTTAGCCGAAAGTCTTCGTCCTTTCCTATGAAGAAGGCACAGTTGAGTTCTTTGGTATGCCATAGACGGGATACGTTTGTCTCCTTACGGTAGATGAATGTGCAGATGGACGTTTCCTTATTGGCAGGACTGTTGGCACAGATGCAAGTAAAGCCTATGCTAAGATAGCAGATCAAAGATGCACAGCAGGCGGATGATGCAGTGCAATTGATCAGGTCAGATCTTGGCAGCAAAAAGCGTGATGGGTTCCATGAGTCTGAGGATGGACTAGTTTGCTATCATGGTAGGATGGTGGTCCTCGATGGTGATAATCTAAGAAAGCTCATACTCAAGGAAGCACACACATCGATGTATGCTATGCATCCTGGAGTCACCAAGATGTATCGTAATCTGAAGGATTTGTATTGGTGGTATGGCTTGAAGAAGGATGTATCCGAGTTTGTGACTAAGTGTGCGGTATGTCAACAAGTTAAAGCTGAGCATCAGAAGCTGGTAGGTACGTTGCAACCCATGCCTATACCGCAATGGAAATCGGATCACATGACCATGGATTTTGTAGTTGGTCTACCTAAGACAGCTAGGAATCATGATTCCATTTGGCTAGTAGTGGACAAGCTGACAAAATCTGCTCATTTCATACCTATAAAGACAAGGTATAAATCAGAGAATCTTGCTCAGGTGTATGTAGACGAGATACTGCATCTGCACGGTGTACCTACAATGATAGTTTCTGACAGAGGTCCTTAATTCACAAGTCGTTTCTGGAAGCAGTTGCACAAAGTGTTGGAAACGCAGTTGAGGTTCAGTACTGCCTTCCACCCACAGACGGATGGACAGTCTGAAAGGACTATTCTGACATTGGAAGATCTTCTCTGAGCTTGTATTTTGTAGTTCCTAGGAAGTTGGGACGTGCATCTCAGTTTGATAGAGTTCTCTTATAACAATAGTTATCAGTGGAGCATTGACATGGCTCCTTATGAGGCTCTATATGGAAGGAAGTGCAAATCTCCTTTATGTTGGTATGAGTCTGGTGAGTATCAACTATTGGGTCCTGAGTTAGTACAATAGACAACATAAAAGATCAGAGTGATACAACAACAGTTGAAAACGACACATGACATGCAAAAGTCTTATGCAGACAATCACTGATGACCTTTAGAGTTCCAGGTGGGAGACAAAGTGTATCTCAAAGTCTCACCTTAGAAAGGCGTGCTAAGGTTTGGCTAGAAAGGCAAATTGGCACCCATGTATATGGGGCCATATC
The DNA here is from genome assembly GCA_963693085.1 of Alisma plantago-aquatica. Lineage (NCBI taxonomy): Eukaryota > Viridiplantae > Streptophyta > Magnoliopsida > Alismatales > Alismataceae > Alisma > Alisma plantago-aquatica. The sequence goes on along the minus strand of OY856413.1, from coordinate 527,903,204 downwards.
CGGTAATATCATGTGTTGGCAAGGTAGCTTACAAGTTAGAGCTACCACTGAAGTTGCACAGGCTGCATCTAGTGTTCCATATCAGCATGTTGAAGAAAAGTCATCCGTATATAGGAACAGTGATACAACCAGTTGAGGTTGAGCTTGATGAAGATGTGACCTATGAGGAAGGTCCAGAAATGATCCTTGACAGGAGAGTAAAGAGGTTGAAGAGGAAAGACTTGGTTCTTGTGAAAGTTCTTTGGCATCATCGTGGCGTTGAGGATGCCACGTGGGATCTTGAGGAAGAGATGAGGCGAAAGTATCCCTCACTTTTCTCGTCAGTATTTTGGGGACAAAATCCCATTGTAGAGGTGTATGGCTTGTAAGGACCCTGACCTTCATCTTGGGCTTACCCTATTTGTTTTGCCTAAACCTTGTGTTTGGTTGCTTGCTAATCACCATTAGTGGTAATTAGGGTTTGCTTGTGTTTTGTGGAGAGTTGGTGGTGCTAATTGCAAAATAACCTAAGATAGGGTTGGAGAGCAAGTTTGTCACCTTGATAGATGTCTTTCTCTCTCTTTGCTTCCTCTACGGTTGAGAGGAAGGTTTGGGTTCGTGCTTTGTGCTTCCCTGGGATTGGTTGAGCTCTTTTGGGTGTTGTTTGGTTGATCCCTATATCGATCAGGGTAGCTTGTGTCAGCCTTGGTGTGTGTCGGCCATGCCTTGTATCAGCCTAGAGCAGTAGTGTGTTGGCCATTGACCTTGTTTGACCTCCTTGCCTTGGTTGTGTCACCCTAGCTTGGACATGTGGCCGGACCTTGGTTGAGTGGTGGCATGGAACGTGCATGAGGTTTACAAGGTGTTAAAATGTGTGGACAAGTGTCCCTTGGTAAGGTGACACCTTGCCTTGGTTTAACCTTGATCCTCATCTATATATGCTTTGCCTCTCTCTTCCTTAGGAACCCTTTAGCTCTTTTGTTGCTCTTCCCTCCTTGTGTGCATGACACACCTTCCTTGGAGAGCTTGGTGGATGATCCTTTCCCCTTGGTGGAGATTTCTTCTTTTTCCTTTTGTTTGTTGGCTGAACCGTAGGTGGGTCTTGTTCTTTGGTAAGCATCTTCCCTCTCTCCTTAGAATCTTCTTCTCCATCTCGTCTATTCTTTGGCCATGGTGGTTATGGTTCTTGTTCCTTTTCTTGTAGTGGCTAAAAGTGGTGTACTTGGAGCTTGGAGCTTTGGAGCTTGAGGAGTTTACTTAAGGCGGGTTACATAACTTCTAACCCTAGCTATACTACCTTCTTTATGTTGCATGATTCTTATATGTTGATAATCGGCCACTCATGTTATGTTTATTTCTCTAGTACATGTTGTTGATCTTATGGATATAGTGAGCATGTTGTTGTTGACGTTTATATGCCTTTGGATCTAGTTGGCTAAACCATAGTTTGGGGTTTTCTTTGGTGGCAACACCCCTTTCTCTCCTTAGTCTAGAGAAGTGAGTTTGAGCTCTAGTGATGTAGGAAGTACCCCTCTCTCATTTTAGTTGAGAGGTGAGTCTACATTCTAGTTGCTTGGGAAACAACCTCCTCTCACCATGGATTTGAGAGGTGAGCTCTTGGATATGTGATGACCTATGTTGAGGTTGTTCCTTGTGGTTGCCCTATTTGTGATTGAGGTTGTGCAAAACCCCTCTCTCTTTGTTGTTGAGAGGTGAGCCGATCTTCTTGATCAATTAGGGTTTGGTGCCCTTATGCTTGAGGTTGAAGATGACCATGTTGGGTTGTGCCTTGCACGATATGACCTTGGAGTAGTGCTATCCAATAGGCTTGTCTTGGCTTGTACCTTTGACTGATATTCCTTATTGAGTTTGTCCGATACCCTTTTTGGAGTGGGCACTTGGACGATACACCTTGTTGTGTGCTCTGCACGACACAACTGGTGATATTCCTTGTCCGATATGAGATGTTTTACCTAGTTGGAAGATAGGTCTTCTTATGATGTTGCTTGTTATAGGTGGGCGACACCATGGCCCCTTCCTTGGGCGATATGAGTAAGATGGGTAACCTTGTGTCGAGCATGGGGTTTGTGTTTTCCCGTCATACCCTAAGTGAGTTGGCCGATATGGTGCCTTAGTGGTTACCATGCTCTTGGATGATAGGATGCCTTGGATGATGGAGTACCTTGGCCGTCATGAGGGTCCTTTGGACGATATGGGTTGATGGTTGAATGATAGGGCATCTTGGGTGACATGATCCTAGTTGACATGTTTCTTGTTGAGAGAATGGGCCGATAGAACTCTAACCCTAACCCTAGTTTGTGTGCAAGATAGGCCCTTGGTCGACAACCCCTACTAATGATGCACGATTCATCCTTGGATCTGGTTTCTCGACACCATGAGAGCTGGTTGCATGATAGGTTGAAGCGGGGTTTGTCGATATGAAGGCACAAGTGCTCTAGGGGTTGGAACCCTAGCCGATACACCCTTTGGTGAGGGTTGGCGTTGCTCGCCATACCTATAGTGAGGGTTGTAGGAGATTTGATGAGGGTTTTGATAACCCGAAATGTATATAGTTGATAGTTCTCTCTTAATAATGATAATACAAGTGATATGATGTAATCACCTTGAATCTTGTATATATATTAATGAGTAAGATGATAGGTTGAGAATCAGCAAGCTTGGAAGCATATGTTGTTGCTGGACATGATAATGTGGCTCATGATTATGATCACATGTATGGAGCATGATGTATGCTTATGATTGATAATAAAACTATGCTTTCTACAACCTATGTGTAAAATACTCATGGATGTTGCTCTATACTTGATAGCATGATAATCTTGTTTATCCATGATGGCTTCAGATATCTCTATGGATGTGTATACTAACCATGCAAGTATTTTTATGTGGATTCATAGCCTAGTAAGAGCTATGAGATGTATGTGCTTGAGTAGAACCACGTGATAATGAGATAACAAGTTGATAGGTCTGAGGACCTGATATAAGGCTCAGTGCCTAGTTGAAGTGTTATCCTCTGATGATGAGATAAGGGATGCGTTCCCAGAATGTTGATGCATGATTATGATGCCTTGAGAGGAAGTGGTTGATATAATGAGGGATTGAGGTCCCAGTACAATATGATGATGGAAAAAATGATGTAATTCAATGAGGTTATGTTTATAAATTTGGTTTCCTCAACAATTGGCTTAAAATATACTAATTAATTATAGATGAACATATCATGTAGTTTGCCCTGGCCATAGATCCATCATTATCAGTATCAAGGTGATGGTGAAACATGTTTATCCTGTGAGATTACTTGGAGCGCATATTGTTGAATATGTGAGGTTTCCCCTAGACTAAAATAGGAGGATTTGAGTGCAACTGTGGTTGCAGACTCAAGATGTATGGAGCATGGTGAACATACCCATGGCTCAGGATATGTGATGATGATCATGATGTGTCATGGCTCAGATGTATGTACTAGCACCTATGATGAGGTGAGATAGAGAGATGGGTAGCTTACGGAGCTGACCCAGAGGATGAGGCCCTATAAGCATAAGATTGCGGTCTTGCTTGATGATTCATGTACTGACCACGAGAAGGTGAGGTCATGGTGTCTGGATCTCCTTAGACCTTGTATGGCACCAGATTGGGCTTCGTAGCCAATGGTTGGATTTGAGAAGGGAAGGCTCACTTCCTCAGGGCATAATAAAATGTATTCTAGCCAAATAGTATACCTTGCTTAAAGCACAACACAGAACATTGATTGAGTCCTTGCTTATATAGTTGATCTAGTTATAACTTGCATATATGTATACGATCCTTATATTCTGTGATAAGTTATTACAAAGCTTATCTTGTCAATCATGTTCCACAAAGAAATACTCAGTTATATGCCTCCTGGAGATTTTAGTAAGATTGATGGTAATAATAGCCTTGCTCAGTATGATGCTCTTGTTATACGCTTTATCAGTTATCTACTGTTATTGCTTTAACCTTCTGAGGTTTTATGGTTTTGGCGGGGAGTTATATTTCTTACCGGTACTGTGTGTCTCACCCCGCTGGTTTACACCCTTTTTAGGTGATCGCTCTAGACATGGTGGTGGTCGTGAGGCTGTGGCCGAGCAACAAGAGGACCAGTAGAAGGTAAGAGATGGACATGCTACTATTTTTGTGGTTTGTAGTAGAGTCTTAGAGTCGTCCCTATACTCTTAGGTCATCGGATGTGTTTGACGATGTTTCATGGTGACTAGCTGTTGTAATTTTTGTATAACCTGCTGCTAGCCGTACGTGGCCGTTCGGTATATATAAATAGGTGATGAACCAATATGTTCTATTGCGACAGTTGGTGGCTTTAAGATGTGAACAGATCAGGCAAGTGATCTTGAATAATATATATATATATGTGGGCCCATCTTTATTGCTCGCGCGGGTAGCTACCCGCCCCCCATTTCTGTTACTTTTTTTCAAGTTGGTTACTTTTGACATGTAGAGGGTTACTTTACCTTGCAAACTGCTAGGTTTCGTGCATAGATAGTTACATTTGCAATAACAGCTTTTAAAACACGGGTATATATATATATATATATATATATATATATATATATATATATATATATATATATATATATATATATATATATATATATATATATATATATATATATATATATATATATATATATATATATATATATATATATATATATATATATATATATATATATATATATAGATATATAGATATGTTGTGTGTTTTGTAGGGGATTACGTTCTTAGTCGCATAGTTACTTTTTGATCAATATAGTTGCTTTTTTTGATAGTAGGGTTACTTTTCTGGCTAGAATAGTTACTTTTTTGGCTGCCGGGTAGCAAAATCTAGGCTACCCGCGCGGGTAATGAATGAACGCCCTATACATATATATATATATATATATATATATATATATATATATATCACACGGTCTTCTTACAAGGCCTGATTGCAAATGTACTGCACATATGTTTCCACAATCGGTTTTAATTAACTCATGTTTTTGGTAAGATGTGGTTCCACACGTTTTCGCGTGTCATCTCGATGTCTGTGTGATGGAGGGGTGTCACAATTGGTTTAGCCGAACACTTTACAAAGCTCACATCTGTTAGGAAAAGCATCATAAAACACTTTGATCTCAAGCTCAGATCCATCTGGCATCTCTATCATCATGACAAGAGGTGGATTTCTGTTAGTGGTGACTTCAATATAGAGGTGGGAAGCCCCAGCGTAGCATCCCAAAGAGAGGAAATCAACTACTTTGGGTGTACCAATACTGTATCCTATAATAGTGATGGCTCTACTAGTCCACTGTTGCCCAACATCTGGGAGAGTAACCCAGATGGGAGCTGAAGTGAGGGCCTCCCTTCTGATGTCAGCCTCATGTGACCATTTTCTTGTGAGAAACAACTTTTTGTCAAAGAACCAAGGTCCTTGTAGAAGCACCAAATTCATATCTCCCTCATTGACAAATCTGGAGAGGAAGAGCCCCCCAACCAGTCGGGACACCTACAACTCCCCTTTAGGTCTCCAAGTTTTATGCATCCAACCGTAAAGTTGTTCCAAAACATCTGTCTTTCCTAGGATCTGAACCAAGACAGAGTGCTTATGGAATTCATCCATGGTCACCACAACCGGCTTTGAGAACCTCATCAAAGGTCATGCATCCTCATTCCTGAACTCTGGTGCCTTCGGGTCATCTGGCAGGGACACCAATTTGTAGCTCTTCTGAACCACCATGGGCTTCGCCAAAGTAGCCGCCCAAGCTCTTGTGACTGTGATGTCAACTTTGGGGTTTGCCCAGCTTGAGGCAACTGCCAAAACGGCATGTCCCTCAACCACTGTGTTATCAGGAGGGGTGAAGGATGGGAGGAGGAGCCCACCCTATCCTGGGACGACTCAACCATGGGTCACCCCTTTCTAGAGAGGGAATAGAGCTCTCCTAGAGAGGGAATTCCACTACTATGTTCTTTTTTTAATATATTCTATCACCTAAACATATGCAATCACATGTCCAAATATATTTCTTTAGATCAACTTTCAAGTCTTCTAATTTTTCTTTGAATATTCTAGAAAGAAAATTTGGCCTATTTTGTTATCTTTCTGATTACTCTGATCAAGTAGTCATTTTGAGACAATCTAGTGAGCATAATGAAATGGGAAATATGGCATGGATATTTTTATCACATCGTAAGTGTAGTAAATGGAATCTAAGATGATCTCAGACCAATCTGTGAGCATGAGGAAGTAAAGAGTATAATCTTCATGAAATGAGAATGAGAAAAAGGGAGATGATCCCTGTCTGATAAAGCCTGTGTGAATAGTAAAGATATTTTCCCATGTTGTGGAAATGGGAAATGTAATAAAATCACAAAATGTTCATGAACATGTTAGATAATAACAAAGAAAGGAATAATGACATGTAGTCATCCTTATAATTCCTATGCTGATGACAAGGAACCTAGGATGAAACAAGAGTAAGTGACTCATGAACAGTTGAAAGTTCATGCAATAATTAAAAGAGATGATACTCACTTCTCTTTGATAAACAACCTTGGGTAATGATGGGGTGATAAGAGTAATATGTTTCATTGGACATGGCAATGAAGTGAGTCTTATGAAACTTGATGTGCATGAGTTAAAAGTGTTCAATTGATGGATACTTAGAAAACTATCAATTGTTCTTGGACTTTGGTTCAAAGATAAAAATATGGGTAACTGATAATGTCCCAAGATGAAAGAAAGATCCTTTTACATGTGTGGCTTTGGGAATAACAACAGAGAAATGGAAATGATGAGGATGTGATGTGTTTTTGACACATGTGACAGATACCAAAGTAAGGAATTCTAGTATCTAAGAAATATCAAGTGGTATGGGAAAGTAAAATCATAACTCTTAATCAGATGACTTATGTTGGTTACTTGGAATGCCCAACTATGAAATCAGTCTAGTTGCATAGAATAGTATGGACATCATACGTTAGGGGTTTATGCTCTGCATAAACATAACAAAGATCAGGACGTACTAATTGAAGGAACAATTGTAAAATCATTGTGGGAAAAGCTTATCAAGCTAAAAATAATTCCTTAGAATACCCCTACCTAGGTCTGTTAAGGCCACTTATACATAGCATCTAGAGATACCACTATGATAAGTTCTTAATTGATAGGTAACCTCCCCTTATGATAAGAGAATGTACAACTATTGAGATAGTTGGTAAAGTAGTAAGAAAGTTTGGTGTTGTGCTAGTAGATTAGATGGCACAACAGATGTATGATAAGACTTGTAGTTCCAAGTAGGTGACAGAACATAACTCTGGTCTTTCCTTGAAAGTGAAATGCTAAACTGAATGAGGAGTATGGAAGACTCCATAGAATTCAAGAATCTTATCACATAAAGTTGTAAGTTGAGAAAGGTGACAAATCAGTGATGTTTGACACCTGAGTTAAATAGGGTATGTATAATGTTTCTCTGACTAAGAAAAGTGTTACCTGACACAGAGTTGACTCTACAGTCAATAATGAAAAAGACAGTGGAGTACGTGTCATGTGTGATAGATTCTATGATAACCCTGTGTGGAAGAACTTTGTGTTGATCAAAGTTCTATGGTATCTCCATGACATTAAGATGTTATGTGGAGTTTTGATGATATGATAAATGAATAATATCTGTCTCCCTTTACCTGGGATTTCGGAGACGAAATCCTTGTTAGGGGTTTATAACTTGTAATGACCATGGCCTGGGTTATGAGGTTACCATGTTTGTTTTGGCTAAGTAAGTTTCTTAGAAATTTAATATAATCCTCTAAGGAGTTTTTTATCATGTGTCACACTTACGTTCCAAGTTTGGTGCTGATTGAATGTTGTTTAAGCAATCTTCCTTTATTTTGGACCAAAGTGCAATTTACCCAAGATGAGGGGTTATATTGAAAAATGTCACATATTGAACATGCCTTAAGTGTTTTAGCATCATAAGAAAGAGAGTGATGCTAAGTGGTCTCTTGTGGAAAGCCTAAATGCCAAGTTTGAACTTGTTTGAATAATGTTAGTATCGTGTGCACCAATTTTGGTACAAATTGTAATTTACCAAAAATCTGGGGTTCATATACAAATTACCACCTATAGAGTGTTCCTACTTCTTCTATATATCATTTAGAAGAGAGAGAATAAATGAGACATCATGTCTGAATCATTTATGAGTGGTAATATTCTTGGTGATGAAAAGACCAAGAAAGGGGTTGAATGGAAACCCTAATTTGAACTTGTATTAAGTGTATCGGGTTGTAGTGATTAAATGGGAGTCCCTATCAGCCAAGGAGCCAAATATGAGACCCCCATATAGTGTTATTAACTCTTTGAGGTTTCAAAAACGATCTAAGATCCTCAATAAAGCAATGGTTATCGGCTTGCAACATTCCTTGGGAAAGTTTGCATTGAATTTGTGAATATAATAATGTGAGTGGAAGTGGCTTGTCCTAGAAGATAACCAAAGGGGGCAGACCCTTATCCCTTGAATTATCCTCAAGTTTTTATTTTTCATGGCAAGATAAATATGGAGTGCATGCAAGCTAATATGTCAACCATGCATGGACACGCGACACCTAGTAGCTTAAATTGATGACACCTCATTTTCACACTTATGAACCACAAGTATATATACCCTTCGTTTCACCCCTAAGTGAAATTTTTTGAATCCTAACACCTCTTTGCTCTTAGATATAGTTCATGGAGCCTTTGTGTCGTGAATAGGTGATGTGGTATCATGCATAGGCCTTGGGTACCGGCCATAGCAAGTAATATCGGCCATAACATGTTTATATCGACCATAGCAAGTCGATATCGGCCAAGTGGAGTGTTTTTGGCCACAAGTGAGGGGGATATCATGAAAAAGTGATGGGATATCATTCAAGGGTAGTGAGGCATCGTGAAAGGTGCTAAGGAGCAAGAGGGATCTCAATACGTAACCCTAAGGTGAGGTCATGATCATCTTCAACCATGGATTGAAGCATGATTTTAGAGTTATATCTTCCTTTCTTTTATTCTTCACCAATTGCTTATCCGTGGTGATTCCTTGTATACGAAGGAGTTGTGAACGAGCCTTGGACTTTTGAATAAGTCATCTTCAACCTTAGGAACGTGGTTCTTTGGAGCTTGGATCTTTGAAATTGTTCTTAAGGCGGGTTATATAACTTGAACTCTATCATGCTATTATTCATCACCTAAATTGCTATACTTAATGATTTACTTTTAATTTTGAAATTTTTTGAAATAGTTCATGACATTATGAGTTCTAGTAGTTACTTAGACCTGTTTCCATGAACTATTACAGTTAGAACAAAGGTCTAGAGCTTGAAGAATATGGTATCACCTTATAAAGTGATATCGGGTTCAAGCACACAAGCACGCAAATGTAACCCGATATGGTGATGCACCTACTTCTCTAAAACGCTATGGATATGATTTAATACTTTCTTCATGATATGGTTGTGTAGAATACACCTCTTTAATGATATGAGGTCAAGAAAACACCTTAAAAATGATATTGGGTCAAGCACACAACTCTTTACCCGATATGGTGTGAAGCACACACACACCTCTCTGCCCGATATGGTGTGATGAATGATATGAGGTCAAGAAAACACCTTAAAAATGATATTGGGTCAAGCACACACCTCTTTGCCCGATATGGTGTGAAGCACACACACACCTCTCTGCCCGATATGGTGTGAAGCACACACACACCTCTCTGCACTACTACAGAAACAACCTTTGGCGTCGGTTGTTTAACCCCTTTGGCGTCGGTTTCTGAGCGACGCCTATGTGGGCGCCGCTAAAGGTCGAAGACTTCGGCGTCGATTTTTTAACCGACGCCTATTTAACATATAGGAGTCGGTCTTTTAGTCGATAACCGACGCCAAAAGGGTTCGCGCCACAGAAAATGGCGTCATCTAGGACACATTCTGCGTCAGTTATCTACTAAAAGACCGACGCCTATATGGACTATAGCGTCGGTGTTTACTTGGTAACCGACGCAGAAAGAGTCCTAGATGACGCTGTTTTCTGTGGCGCGAACCCTTTTGGCATCGGTTTTCTATAAAAAACCGACGCCATACTTCAAGACGACACGGCCGTGCTTCCCTGCACGGCCGTGTTTAGTACTATAGGCATCGGTTTTATATGAATAACCGACGCCTTTTCCACCACGGCCCTGCTTTCCTGCACGGTCGGGTTTTTTATACTATTAGGCGTTGGTTTTTATCCAATAACCGACGCTGTAGGTCTTTACTGACGGTTTTCTGTAAATAACCGACGCCTATATCTATTTTTTTTTTCATATCAGTTTGCAGGCTTGCTGTGGCTGGTCAGTAGGATGAGAACCTGCAGTTCAGTTTTCTGAACTGCAGGTTTACTACATCCATTGATATCAGCCTACAAACATGCCACAAACCTGCAAAAGTCCCAAGGAAAATTTCACACAAGTAGATACATTCAGACATCAATTCAATTCTCACATTCACACATATAGAAACATTCAAATACATGTATTAACATTCAGAAATATTCATTTACAAAGTATCATTCATTATCGCTATCAACATCCCAATTATATCTTACAGTTGCCACTGCTTGTATGGCTTTTGCCCATTCTTCTCTTATTTCATTTAATGCTTCCATCGTATATGGAGCATGTACATTTTTTAAGCGTTTCCCTGTAGTGTTGTCAGTTTTAAACACCTGCAAAGAGAATGATGTATATATATAAGTAATAATATAAACATAAGATTGATATATTTCATACTAACTAATGAGACTATATATAATACTTCATGTATGGTATCGATGTCCAATGCGGCATGTTTGATAATCATCTGCATAAATCGCATCACATAGTATGCGCATGCCCAGCTATTGTCTTGTGTAGCGCACTATAAATTGAAACATACAAAATAATACAACTAAGCACAATTCACATCAATAATATATACATTGGAGTCAGGAACTTACTTGTACGTTCTCCCAATTTATTGGCTGGTTCTTTTTCCTTGGGACCGTTCCTCCAGCCTTTTTGAATGCATCTAAACCCCTAAATGGTAATATAACACAGTAAATTACATAAGTAAATAGTAATGTAATAACAGATGTTAACATATACAAAAATGAAATATTTCTCACAAGAATAATGACATTCTCATTATGTGTCCAATTTTAGTGTTTAATGTACTTCCTGCAGGATCTAGATAATAAACATTGAACGTCCCGGGGACAATAACTAGTAACTCCCTGGGAAATACTGAAGAACATGGCACGAAAGCAATCCTGGGGAGAAAGAGAGAGAGGCCCAGTTGAGCAAGCTAGAGTCGCCAGCGAATCAAAGGCAATAAAAGAGCTTAATGAAAAGATGGATCTTCTCGCAAAGAAGTTACTGCAAAAGGAAGGGAATGAGTCCGAAGATGAGGCTCAAGTCAAGTACATCAGGAAACAACAAGGGTACAGGAACAATGACTATTCATGGCAAAAGGACAAAAAGTTCTCATGGAAGGATCCAAACAATTTTCTGCAGGATCCGGACGCCAAGCCTGCACCAGCCACAGAGGACAAGAGCACGGAGTTGCTCAATCAGGTCATCAAGCAAAACCAGGAGTTAATGAACACATTCGGACAACAAATCAAGCAACAGGGTGAATATATGAACCAATTTGGGCAGACTTTGCAGAGCCACGGGGCTCAAATGAGGACTATAGAGACCTCCATGGCGCAGATGGCAGCAGAAATTGCATGTTTGAAGAAGCCAGCGCATCCGGGTTTTCCGGGGAACACCAATGTTCCCGGGGGAAACCAGCAGGCCAAGGCCATCTTACTGAGAAGCGGCAAGAAGGTGTTGAATCCAAGGATGGATGACACAAGCACACCACAGGATAAAGTTGAAGATGCAACCACTAAGGAGAAGCCCACACCTGTCACAGGGCAAGCTGAAGACATAGCTGTGGATGGTAATGAAGAACAACCTACTGAGGAGGAACCGCAGAAGTTGACACCCTATGTGCCACCCCATCAAAGGGCACATACCATTCCGGTCACCTATCCTAATAGTGCAAAGGCAAGAAAGGTAGGTGCACAATTCAAGAAATTTCTGGACAGCTTTAGGAAACTTTCGGTCAATATTCTGTTGTTGGAAGCGATTGAGCAAATCCCGACATACGGGAAGTTCCTAAAAGATGTCATCACCAAGAAGAGGAAAATACCGGACACGGAGGTCATGGTGTTGAAGGAGCAAGTGAGTGCTTTCATTATGGGCACTTTACCGCCTAAGAGACAGGATCCCGGATGTTTCAACATTTCTTGTTTTATCGGGAAGTTCAAATTTGGAGAGGCAATATGTGATTCTGGGGCAAGCATGAATTTGATGCCCCTTTCTACATTCAAAAAGCTGGGATTAAAGGAGTCACGGCCGAGCAATATGACTATCCAATTGGCCGATAATTCTGTGGTGAAACCTTATGGAATCTGCGAAGATGTCTTGGTAAAGGTGGACCGATTTGTTTTTCCGGCTGATTTTGTGGTTATGGAAATGCAGGATGAGCATGGCAATGAGCTGCTACTTGGACGTCCTTTCCAAGCTACAGCCGATATGATCTTGGAAATGGGAAGAGGTCGCTTGACCTTGGGCATAGCGGATGATCGCTTTGAGTTGGTCATGCCCACTAGCACTGTGTCTACTAAAGCAAAAGCACATTGTAACATGGTTACACATGTGGATCACAATATCTCACTCTGCCTTGGAAAACCATTCTTGGACATGGCTCATGTGATGAGCAAAATGGATAATGGAACCTTAGCTGTGGACATCATGGAGCAAACTAAAGTTGTCTCTTTATGCAAAGCTGTTGGATTTCCGAATGACGAGAATGAGGACATTCCACCTTCTTGGGAGGATGATGCGATTACTACTTTAGTTGTTGAGGCATATCCGGAATTGTCGTTGGAGGCGTGTCTGTTGAATGTCACCTATGATTGGATGCGGAGTAAATCACTCAAGGAGTGTGCCAAAATGCTTCAGATGCTTCCATGTTTCTACACGAGGCACTATGAAGATTTAGGTACACTTCCCCCACCGCTGCAATCATCTCTCATTTGCCCGCCTGAGTTGGAGTTGAAGCCGCTGCCCCCGCACCTTAAGTACGTCTTTCTAGCTGAGAAGGACAAGTTACCGGTGATTGTATCTGCTTACTTGAGTACGGATGAGGAGGAGCAACTACTGATAGTGCTCAAGAACCACCAAGGAGCTTTTGGGTGGTCTGTTGCAGACATCAAGGGGATCTCCCCTACACTTTTCCAGCATAAGATTCGGCTCGATGAGGGAGCCAAGCCAGTCATTCAGCCTCAGAGACGTTTGAATCCGAGCATGATGGAGGTTGTGAAGAAGGAAGTCATAAAACTTCTTGCGGCAAGAATCATATATGCCATATCAGACTCGACGTGGGTGAGTCCCACACAGGTAGTCCCTAAGAAGGGGGGAATTACTGTTACTACAAATCTGTTGAATGAACCTGTCACCACCCGATTGGTAACCGGGTGGTGAGTTTTCATTGACTACCGCCGACTGAATGCCGCCACTCTGAAAGATCATTTTCCTTTGCCATTTATCGATCAAATTTTGGAACGTCTTGCCGGTCGGTCGCATTTTTGTTTTCTGGATGGGTATTCGGGGTATAACCAGATTTCGATTGATCCTTTGGATCAAGAGAAGTCTACGTTCACCTATCCCTATGGGACTTTTTCTTACCGACGTATGCCGTTTGGATTATGTAATGCACCGGCGACGTTTCAACGCTGCATGCTCGCCATATTCTCTGACATGGTGGAGCGTTGTCTTGAGGTTTTCATGGACGACTTCTCGGTTTACGGTGCGTCTTTTGATGAGTGTCTATATAATCTAGACAAGGTGCTGCAGCGTTGTGAGGACACCACTTGGTCCTCAATTGGTAGAAATGTCACATGATGGTGACAGAGGGAATAGTGCTAGGACACAAGGTGTCTAGCAAAGGTCTTGAGGTAGACCCAGTCAAAATTGAGGTGATTTCCAAGCTACCCCCACCAAATTCTGTAAAATGGGTGAGAAGCTTTTTGGGACACGCCGGGTTTTATCGGAGATTCATTAAAGATTTTTCTAAAATTGCAAAACCTTTATCCGAATTGTTGGAGAAGATGCGGTTTTTGATTTCAACAATAAGTGTCTTCACGCATTCGAAGTTTTGAAAGAAAAATTGATTTCGGCTCCGGTTGTTCAAATGCCGGATTGGACAAAACCATTCGAATTGATGTGTGACGCTTCAGATTATGCAGTAGGAGCCGTTTTGGGGCAAAGGGTAGATAATAAGCCTGCTGTGATTTTCTACGCTTCCAAAACGCTTAATGATGCTCAATTGAACTATACAACTATAGAAAAAGAATTACTTGCCGTTGTGTTTGCTTTTGAAAAATTTCGGCAGTATTTAGTGGGATCTAAAGTAGTTGTATGGACCGATCATGCTGTGATAAAATATTTGATGGAGAAAAAGGATGCAAAGCCTAGACTCATTAGGTGGATTTTGCTTTTACAAGAATTTGATATTGAAATCAAGGACAAGTCTAGAATTGAACAGCTTTTAAAAATTAATTTGTCTAGGTTAGACAGGGTAGATGAAAAAGATTTACACATACCCATAACCGAGACGTTTCCCGATGAACATCTTTTAAAAATTAATTCTAAAGAACCGTGGTTTGCTGAAATTGTTAACTATTTGGCTTGCGGGATCATCCCGGAAGATTGGTCTTATCAAGAGAAAAAAGAAGTTCTTTCATTCTTTGAGATACTATTTTTGGGATGACCCAATTCTTTTGAAGCAGTGCAGGGATGGTATTCTACGCAGGTGTGTGCCGGAGATGGAGTACGACAGTGTTCTCCACCATTGCCATGTGTCGCCTACGGGAGGACACCATGCCAGTTCACGGACAGCAGCCAAAGTGTTGGAAAGCGGCCTTTATTGGCCAACTTTGTTTCGGGATGCCTACGATTTTGTAAGGCAATGTGACCCGTGCCAGCGAGCAGGTAACATTTCGAAGAGACAAGAGATGCCCCTGAATGTATTTCAAGAAGTTGAGGTATTTGACTTGTGGGGCATAGACTTCATGGGACCCTTTGTGTCCTCAAACTCAAATTTGTATATCTTGCTTGCTGTTAACTATGTGTCGAAGTGGGTGGAAGCAATCCCCACAAGGACTAATGATTCTAATGTAGTGTGTAGGTTTGTGAAGGAAAATATTTTATGCAGGTTCGGGATACCCCGAATGATAATAAGTGATGGGGGCACACACTTCCGGAATCAGAAATTTTCGACACTTTTGAAGAAATATGGGGTCAAACACAACATCGGCACCCCATATCATCCACAGACGCAAGGCCAAGTGGAGGTCTCAAATCGGGAAATCAAGAAGATTCTAGAATGGATAGTGGCATCCACAAGAAAAAATTGGAGTGCCTTACTACCGGACGCACTTTGGGCGTATAGAACGGCGTACAAAACACCTATAGGCACCACGCCTTTTAGGTTGGCATATGGCCGGGCTTGCCACCTTCCGGTAGAGTTAGAGCACAAGGCCCATTGGGCGCTTCGAAGGCTGAATTTGAGTTATGATGAAGCCGGGAGAAAGAGGATGTTTGAGTTGAATGAACTAGATGAGTTACGCATGACGTCATATGAGAATTCCTGCATATACAAGGAGCGCACAAAACTGATCCACGATCGTCATATTAAGCTGCACACGTTCAAAAAGGGAGATAGTGTTCTATTGTTTAACTCCCGCCTCAAGTTGCATCCCGGGAAGCTGAAGTCCCGGTGGAGTGGACCATTCGTAGTGCAAGAGGTGAGACCGCATGGTGTGATTCTTGTGCGTGATGGAGATGCCACGTTCTTGGTGAACGAACAGCGGTTGAAGTTGTATTTTAGTGAAAATTACAAGAGAAAAGTGAATGAGGTCAAACTCATTACACTTGTGGATGAATGAGATGTTGGGAAGACGTCTAGCCTAAGACGTTAAAGAAGGGTGCTTGTTGGGAGGCAACCCAACCATTGGTACATTAGGATAGTTTAATTATAGTCATAGATTGCTTTCATTTAGTTTAAATTCTAGTGTAAAGAAGATACCTTGATCCGTTTGTTAAATGTGCAGGCACAGGCAGGGTCGATACCATCGACACACTAGTCGATGGTATCGACATAGGTTCAGGTTGACAACTGCAAAAAATCACTCTGAGTCGATACTATCGACGGTCCCGTCGATGGTATCGACAGACCTACAGGCAGGTTGCGCAATAATTGTCGATGGTATCGACATGTCAGTCGATACCATCGAGATCTCTGGAGAAGTTCAGAATGATTTGTCTCAGTCAACTCGATACCATCGACGGCCTCGTCGATGGTATCGACATGGTCACATGTTGAAGTGAAAAAGTGGCAGTGTCGCAATGAAGTCAAGTCGATACCATCGACCCCCGTCGATGGTATCGACATCCATGTCACCGATCCGCGCAAAGACATCGACGGCGATCGCGAAGTCCATGTCAGCGATCTAGGTGCTGCATCGATACTATCGACTTGCGTCGATGGTATCGACAGGTCAGCAATCCAGATTTCACAATCCAGCAATCGTCAGCCGTCGATACTCACGAGGGAGGCGGATATCATCGAGACGTGTCGATACCATCGACCCACGTCGATGGTATCGACGGGTCGACAGTAGCGCCGGCCAAGTCTACATAAGGAGAATTGCAACGTCATTTGATGTCACACCTTCAGAGCAAACTTCCTCCTTTGCGCCGAGCACTCCCCCGAGCTCTCCAAGATCGGAGAGCAGCAACATCGAGCAAGGATCTTCACCGAGCAGAGAATCACTTCTCCATCTTCCCCGAGCTCTCTTCTTCTAATCCCATCTTTCTTGCAACAATGGTGCACGCCGCCGGATCATCGTCCTCGCATGCGAATCCCATGGAGATTGGGGAGTTTGTTCCACCCCCTACTGCTTCAGTCTCACGTCCGTGCTTGGTTCACCCTTCCGCGGAGGTGAGGAAGGTCTATGAGGAAATCATGAAGCGGAAGATCGAGCCGACCCGGTATGTGGACCGGGGAATGATCCAGGAGCTAGGATTCGAGGCCAACTTGGCCTATGTGCTGAAGGGTCAAGCACGCCACACCAGCAGAAGGCCAGACGAGCTGGAGCGCCATGCGGATGGGCAGCCGTTCTTCGGCGAATGGCCCACCTACAAGGAATTGGTGGCGGAGTTTATGGCATCCCTCGACGTCTGCGTCGTGCCCAACGACGTGGTTACATCGGATCGTGAGTGGATCAAGGGCCGGGTATCGTTCTGGCTGTTCAACATCAACTACAACATCACTCTTAAGCAGTTCAACAACATCTTTAACTGGAACCACTCCCAACATGATCATCGGCGCCCAGATTCCCGCACCGACTACGACAAGATCTTCGCCGAGCTAGTCACAGTGCCGGCGGGAAAGACAGTGAGCTACCACAATGTTGCGGTAGCGGACTTCGAGCATCCCTTCGTCTGGGTCTTACACCGGATGTTGAGCCTTACGTTCTTTGCTCGGAGTGATTTAGCATTGAGCAAGTTTCAGGAGAGCGATCTTTTCTTCCTCTACATGCTCCTGAAGCGACAAGAATGCAACTGGGGTGCGTTCTTTCTACAGCGCGTCCTGGCGGTGAAGAGGAGTACAAGGAAGGCTCTGATCCATTTTGGTGGGCTAATCACCAAATTGGCGTTGTACTTGGGGCTCAACTTCTCCACCATGACGTCGATTTCCACGAGGAGTAAGGTGAACGTGCAACATCTGCACCGCTCAAACCTTATCCTTCTACGGGATGGGTTGGCGCACGCACACGGCCACGTCAACCATGCTTATCAGGAGTGCGCACTGCCGGATGCCGTCTTCCACATCGAGGGCGCACGGCACTTCCGGTGGCCGATCATAGCCGTCGAGTCCGATGAAGAAGAAGGCGGTAACGACGACCAAGAAGGCGAGGCTGAGGAGGAAGAGGAGGCTTTCACACCTCTTCGCGCACGAGTAGCACCCTGGAAGTGTCCTAGGATGCATCCGGGTGCGTCTTCATCATCACATCCCCCGTCGTCATCACCACAGCCCTCGCAGCCAGGCGAGGAGGCCTACTCAATGCAAGGCATGTACACGATGTTGCAGGACATACATCAGACACAGCAGCAGCATCTAGAAATGTATACCGGTATTCAGGATACTACGAACCGGTTACTTGACAACCAAAGGGCGATGTTCGAGAATGAATGTCTCCTCCTCGACAACCAACAGCAGATACACAACCGGTTGCAAAGGATGGAGATGCAACATGAGCCCTTTTATGACCACTACTGGAGTCAGAGCTACTTTGGAGGCTATCCACAGCCTCCGCCGAGGACCCATTACGATCCGAGCTTCCAGGGGGAGTATCCTTCTTGGGATCCTACGGCCCCACAGTACCCGCCTCCGCCTCCACAAGAATGATCAGGGTATCTCTGTTCCACTCTTAAGATTGTTTTTGACTATGAGGCCATAGTCGAATTCAAGCTTAGGGGGGTAGTTGGAACAACTCTATCTTTTCTTTTATTGTTTTTAGTTTTTAGCAGTGTTATTTGTTTCTTGCATTTTTAGTTTTGGTAGGATCCACGTGCTATCTAGTGTAACTGTGGATGTCGTAAAAGTTTGTCATCTTGCTGTTAATTCATGGGAAATTTAAGGGAAATTTAAAATTTTTTTGTGTCTTTGGAGAGCTTGACTTGGTTGTCCTTGGGGAACTTATCCTACGAAAATGATTGATTATGTCAACTTTAAAACAACATTTCACACCTATACTCCTTTTGACTCATGAAAAGTGGATAGTAACGGTTGTTTGAGCCTAACGTAACCAAATGGTAATGAGACCTTAATTGGATGTAAGAGCGAGAACCCTCCAAACCACTACATAGGTCAGTAAGGAGGGACACATAATATCTTTCTAAGGTTCAGTCATTTAATCTTGTGATCATTCCACGTCATTTTTCCATAATCCACCTAAGAATTGGAAGTAAAGTGTAGTTTCAATTCCTTCTTGTGTGCATAGCATTTAGAATAGGACTTGCATTGATATTTTCCATACGTTTGCATAAAGAAAAAAATATATAGGGATTCATGCACATTACTTTTAGGTGCATGTCATGTAGTTGCACTCATGATTTTCATGCATAAAGTACACCATGTATCTCAATTTTTCCTCAAAAGTGATCTAAACTGTTCCATACCTTTGAAATATTGCAAAGATTTCCAAGCATGAAGTAAATAGCCCAATACACTTATCTCTAAGCAATTATGGATACGTGGGCTAAAGTGAAGAAAAAAAAATTCTGAAAATCTGAAATAAAGAAAAAAAATTTAATTAGAAAAGAAAAAAAAGAGAATTTAGAAGAAAGTGGAATAAGAGGGAGAAAGGAACATGATATCACTCGCATTACAGGAAAATTGAGTACATGTGGCTTAATTAGATTTCCATCTCATTTTGGGGTGGAAGGTTAGTGCATGCATCATTTCACCCAATATTAGGCATTAGGGCATTTCTAATGTGCATTTGCATCATTTAGGACATTTTTGTTTTATGCATGTTGAATTTGTACAATACTTCCAAGTTCTTCCATGAACCACCCATTTCCATCCACCCGTTGCTCGGATTGGTAGGCCACCGTGAATTTCTCCTCACTAATGATTATTAGGAGAACTGCTTCCATGTAGATGGTAGTTAGGGCGAGCAATGTAGTGTAGGCGATCACAAGATGCACCAATGCTGAATCGGCAAGTTTTATTATGTTAACTGCCTTATGTGATAGTGTTCATCAGTTTGATGATTATTGTCGCCATTAGGGTAATTACTGTTCTGTGGTTAGAGAAGGCCGGTTTGAGAATGTTCAGTGGGAGTCACATGGGATGTTGGGTTGGTGTGTTGTTTTTCAGTTGACATCTGCAATTCTATTATAAGGATTAGTTGCTCGAGGGCGAGCAATGTTTAAGCTTAGGGGAGTTTGATGTGATGATTTTGAGTCACATTTATAGACCTTTTTCATATGTGTTTTATGCTCTAATTAGTCATTTTTATGGATAATATTGCATAATTCACTCATTTCGGTCTTTGCCATCATTTTATGTCAAATCCCCTTAGTTGTATCATTTTGAGAATTATTTATCATATTATCATAATTTGTGTGGATTTATTTGGTCTTGTTTTGGAATTTCAGGAAAAACAAGTATCTGCTTCCGTCGATACCATCGACGGAAGTCGATACCATCGACCAAGCCACAAGTTGCCAGCCGAGAGGAGAAGCACAGAGTCAATACCATCGACATTTAAGTCGATGGCATCGAGATCCCTTCAGGTTGCTGGCGAGGAATCCGTCGATACCATCGACTCAAGTCGATGCCATCGACACATTGAGGCTATAGCGTCGCTAAACGACAACAACCGACGCTAAAGAGAGTTGATACCATCGACCCTAGTTGATGGTATCGAGATGACACAGGCACTCAGACGAAAAGAAAAGAAGGCTGCCGCTAATACGCTGGGTCGATACCATCGACCCGCGTCGATGGTATCGATGCCGGCAGATATGCGTTGGATTCGTTTTGATCTCAATCGGATGGCTGGAGTTATTTGACGACCTAATTAGGGACTTATACCTAATGACGGCCGCCGACACATTGGGGGGGATCTAATTTTGTCTCTGCACGAGTGTCGAGGAAGGAGAGAAAGGAGAACGGAGGCCTGAAGCTCATCCCTATCGATCCGGACGCTGCCGAAGATGAATTTCACCACCGAGAGGCAGGAAAGCTCGTGTTCTACGCAAAGGATCTACCGGTTCTTCTTCGTTCAGGGGTTTTCCCACTTAATTCACGTTTTTCTTATGAATTCCCCTATTTCTACTATGTATTTGTGCAAGATGAACATGCGAGGCTAAAACCCTCCATCTTTAGGACCGGGAGTAGCCCGGGAATGCATTGTATGATAGTTTTATATTAATAATTCATATTTTCTCTCTTAAATCCGTGGTGTAGTTTCGTTTTCTCCATATATTGTTATGCTTGATCACCATAATAATAACTTAATGCCCTTAATCACTTCGACAGAAGGATTAACGGTTGAAAAGAGACGAAACATACATTAATCGATAAATCCCTTGACAAAGGAGGTGTAAAATTAATGGTGGAAACTGAGAGATCGTTCGTAATGCGCTTAGTTTAGGGAAATGATTACTACAACGGTGGAATCAACCTAAACCTAAGTAGTGAATTACACCACAACAGTGGGTAATTCTGTTTTCAGGCCACTACCCGGAAAGAGAGAGAAGATTGAGAAGTTAAATGAAACCTAATGCAATGTTGACCCGCGGTGAAACCGCAATCCTAAAGATATCCTTTGGAATTCATTAAATTAACCTTTAATTGATTGTTTGCTTTGTTTTATTTTTATTTTCTTTTAAATTTCGACAACAAACCCTACTTTGTCATTTGCCCTAACTGATTGCAATTAGTTAGTAGGAGTCTCCAATAATTCACGTATCCCTGTGTTCGACTCCTGCCTCACAAAGGCCTATATTACTCGACGCGTACACTTGCATTTTTAGCGCGTAGTAAAATACACGTCACATGGTACCAATTGCGATTTAGTAATGTTCGGTTGGAGAATGAGTGGTATACCTCATCTCCTCAGGGCATAAATATGTTTAAAAAATGTAATCAGCCATATAGCTTAATTGCTTAGGTTGAATTACGAGAAATAATGATTGATGATACATTTTTTATATTGTTCTAGTTGAATAACTAGTATACATGTTCTTCATATTCCTTATTATTATATGTCTTGTCATTCAATCAAGTTATAATTGAAATGATTGCTTCGAGAATACTACTCTACTTAGTTTAATCAATGAATTTCCTGTTGTTAAATAGTTATAGTTCTGCTACTCATTGTTATCTTAATCTTTGCAATAATAATGCTTCTGGTGAAGAGTGATAAATCTCGCTGGGACAATTATTCAATTGTCTCACCCCCATGGGATTCAACTTTTTAGGTAGACGCCGAGGACGAAGGAACCCTTCAGTGAGTGAGCAGCAGCAGCAGCAACATCCGGGACATCAGTGATCCACAGGTGGACACACTATTTGTCAAGTCTTGTATATAGAATGTCCTATGTGTCGTCTCTATACTCTCAGGTCCTAGGAGTCAGTAGATGGTTTAATCTAGATCTGAGATTTTTGGCATAATATCTCGAGATTTTTGTATCTTGCCTTGTACAATTAATAGGGCAGTTGGTGTTGTGAATCTCGAGATGTGATACTACAGATATGTAATGGTGAATCAATTTGTAAATAACTTATCTTGTTTCTTTATAAAAGAGTTTCACATTTTGTATATCTCTTTGCAAAAAGTTTTAATTTTTAGTGATTTTCATAAATTCCGCTGCTAATGAAACGCTTTCGTATTAGTTTAAATTCATTGATCTTGTTTTCATAAGACGGTCGCCACACCAATACACTAGATGACAAAAGTCACTACTACAGAAATGGCTTATAAAGTCGGTTTTCAAGGTGTCGGTTGTATACAAAAACCGACACATAAACCCCACTCTATCGGTTTTTAACAGAAACCGACATCCAACCCATGAAGGTCGACCAGACACGGGTACCGCTTTTATTAAGTGTCGGTTAATTAATAAAGAACCGACACCTAAACTCAACTACCAAACCCAAAATTCCAGCGAAAAAATTGGCTCCAATATTTTACATATTGCGTCGGTTCGTAACTAAATAACCGACGACTAAATGGTATTCGTGAGATAGGAATAGTTGTCGGTTGTTGTTTAATCAAAAACCAACGACTATAATATAGTATAGGTGTCGGTTTTTGCAAACGAACCGACACTGTTGGTTTAGTTGTCGGTTTTTTAAATAACCGACACGTATTTTCAACTTAATAGCTCACCCTGCCCGAATGATTCTTCCCATTTCCCTATTTCATTCCCGATTTCCCTAGCTCCGGCGATTTCTTGCTCCCTGCCGCCGCCGCTCCCTGCCGTTCGTGCTCCGCCGTCGTGCTCCGTCGCCGTCGCTCCTTCCTCCGTGCTCGCCGCTCGTCGCCGTCGAGCGAGAAGCAGTCGGTTCCCGCCCGCCCGCCGGCCTCCCTCTCCGCCCGCCGGCCTCCCTCTCTGCCGTCGCCGATAGCAGCTAGGTCTCCTAGCCTCTCCGCCCTCTCCGCCGCTCCTCTCTTCGCCGCCGGAAGCTGCTAGGACTTACTTCGGCCGCTACTCCTCTTCCCTCAAGGTGCCCGCCCTGCCTTCTTCTTCTTCCTCTGCTCGTCTTCCCTCAAGGTGCCGCCCTGCTGCTGGGCATTTTTTTTAAATTTATTTACTTCCTATGAGAATTAGTTTTAATTAGGGCTCATACACATATTGATGTCTAACACCTAAATGAATATCTAGTTAGTGTATTTTCCTAGTATCGTGAAAGATTCTCAATCGTGTGTATCAAATGGGATTCTTATATATATTCAGATCTTAATGTTATAAATGGAAGACTCGAATGTTATAAAATCCCATCAAAGTAGGTAGAAACAACTTATATATATTCAGATCTTAATAATTCCATGAAGTGCACATTATCTTACTCAGGAAAAGTATGTGTATAATGTAGGATTAGTTCCATATAATGGTTATATTTTAGTAAGCACCTAGAAACCCGTCCAAGATTTACTCATTAGGAGCATTTCCTCGTTTGTTCTCTAAGTACATTTGTAGACTTTTTTCAAGCTATCATGTCTACCACAATAAAGTTGGTTATGACAAGCAATAAAAGGTTAACTGATGTTATACAACTTTTTCTGAAAATACATAACATCGTTATATGTACTTACACTTTGTTAATACTAATATTGTGCAGTCTCTGTCCACCCATAACAGTCACGATGAACTGGGCCTCTATGTCAATGTTAACGTTCCCTATTGAAGAGCAATTGGACATCATCCTAGATGATCGTTCCTTAAACCAATTGGTCATACCCAAACATTGGCATTTTCTAAAAGGAAGACACTACATTCCTGGTAAAGTGACCATAACTTTTGGCAATTATTCACATGTTATCAAGGTTGAGTATGATTTGGCGGGAAATCTTGTATCAAAATATGGTTGGCATGATTGGATTGGAGAGATGCATGTGGTCCGTTGCAACAAGCTTTTTCTCCGTCCAGTTGGCCATAATTCCATCAAAGTTTGGATAACCAACAACAACTGCGAGACCCCCAATCATCTACTGCGGTATGAGCGCACGACGTCGGATATCATCTATGAGGAATATGAATCTGAGGCCCTTGTCAGTTCAGATTTGTCTAAATACAGTGAGGAGCTTCGTGACACAGCTTCATCATCAAAAAGAAGTTATTGATGCGGGACCATGTTGGTGTAGTATTTAGTTGTCTATCTATCTTGACTTGTCTGTATTAATAGTTTTTTTAATTATGCGCATGTTTAGGGGTACACCAACCCCTTTGTTTAGTTATTGTTTAGGGGTACACCCCTGTGTGTGGATGTAAAAAGAGATTAATGAATGGAACTGAAAGTTGCTACATGAATGCTTATAACTGAAGTGTATGTTCCCATGAATGTTCCCATTTGCATGATTACACTACTATTTTCTCATATTGTTTAGTCTATTTTAATATGCCATACTTGCTTATATCTTGCTTAATGATGAACTGTAATGCACACATGTGACGTGCTTGGAATGTAAATGATGAACTTTTCCCTAAATTGCCAATCATGCTTTTAAAGACATCAATAATCACCCTAACTTGAAGAACTAGGATTTTAGGTATAAGAATGACAATACATTATTTGTTGGCCTAGAAACCCGTCCAAGATTTACTCATTAGGAGTAAATCTTGGATAGTCCCCGGTTTGGGACTGTTCTTGAACACCTAATCTCGCTTAGGATGTAAGTGTATAATGTGTATTGGGTTTTCAAGAAAATTTTGGCAGCATTTCCCCGTTTGTTCTCTAAGTACATATGTACTTGGAGAACAGCGGGGAAATGCTGCCGAAATTTTCTTGAAAACCCAATACACATTATACACTTACTAGTTAGATTAGGTGTTCAAGAATGGATAGGTGGTACAAATTTATTATATATAATAATGACATTACATGTATTTGTTAACCCTTGACCCTAATCTTGTCCTAATATATACTTGTTTTCTCTTTGATCATAGAATGGATAGATCATGGATGTCCATTCGCAATCGCTGCACCCCAGAGTTTATTTTTGGTCTTCACCAGTTCATTAAATTTGCCGAGGAACATAGGAAACAACCTGGAGATAGGTTCTATTGTCCATGTAGACATTGCGGTAACAACTTGAAAGTCAACACTGGTGACGAAATCAAAACTCATGTCATGTGCAACGGGATTATACAAGGCTATACAGAATGGCATTGGCATGGAGAGATTTCAAACCCAAAACCAGTGGATGTCGATAGCAGTGCTTGTGTGGAAGAAGAAATTGCCTACGATGACGTAGATGTGAATGAACCAGTTCCAGTAGACATCGTTGATGCGATGCTGGATAGTTGTGGGGTAGAGCACACCGATCCACCTCCCATTTTTAGAAACATTGTGCATGATGATGAGATGTCGTTATACACAGGTTGTACTAAGTTTACGAAGCTTAACGTTGTGTTGAGATTGTATAAGTTGAAAGCTAACAATAGATGGAGCGACAAAAGCTTCACGTCATTGCTGTCTTTGTTGAAAGAAATGCTTCCTGAAGGAAACGAGCTGCCAATCTCAACATACCAGGTAAAGAAATTGTTGTGCCCAATGGGAATGGATGCCAAGAAGATACACGCATGCCCTAATGACTGCGTATTATTTCAAAAGGACTATGCAGATTTGAAAGATTGTCCAAAATGTGGTGCGTCACGGTATAAATTGACGACTTCGGGGGAGTCCAAAACTGGTTCTCCTGCCAAGGTGATGTGGTATCTACCTATAATATCACGGTTTCAACGCTTGTTTGCCAATCCGATAGATGCAAAGAATTTGAGGTGCATGCAGATGTTAAGAAAAATAATGATGGGATCCTACGACATGCGTCTGATTCCCCACAGTGGAAGAAGATTGATGTATTGTACCCTGAATTTGGTGAAGAAGTTAGGAATCTAAGACTTGGGCTTTGTACAGACGGGATGAATCCATACGGGACATTGAGCAGCCAACATAGCACTTGGCTAGTCATGCTTGTTATATACAATCTTCCTCCCTGGCTGTGTATGAAAAATAAGTACGTAATGATGTCGTTGTTAATATTGGGCCCTAAACAACCTGGAAATGACATCGATGTTTATCTTGAACCTCTGATTGATGACTTAAAGAAACTCTGGGGTGAAGGTGTGATGACCTATGATGCTTCACGAAGAGAGACATTTCGTTTGCATGCTATGTTGTTTTGCACTATTAATGACTTTCCAGCATATGGGAATTTGTCTGGATATAGTGTCAAAGGAGCTAAAGTGTGTCCTATATGTGAAGAGAACACTGATTCAACAAGACTAAAACATGGCGGTAAGAATGTATATCTCGGTCATCGAAGGTTTCTTCCAAAATTCCATTTGTATCGTAGGAAGCGCAAAGCATTCAATGGATGGAATGAGGAACGCAGTGCACCTATACCAGGGGAGGTTGTTTATGAAAGAATAAAAGACTTTGTCAATGAATTTGGTAAGAGATCACAATGTACTACACAGAGTGACAATTCTTCATTCAAGAAGAAGTCAATATTTTGGGATCTTCCTTATTGGAGTTCTTTGACAGTCAGACATTGTATCGATGTAATGCACGTTGAGAAAAAAGTATGTGATAGCATCATTGGTACTCTGTTAAATATACCAGGTAAGACTAAAGATGGGATAAAATCCAGACTGGACCTACGTGAAATGGGAATAAGGTCAGAATTAACAGAAATACGTGAAATGGGTAGTAAAAGAACATACTTACCTCCCGCATGTTACACGTTGTCTAGAAAAGAGAAGAAAGCTTTTTGTGAATGCTTGATAAATGTTAAGGTGCCACATGGTTACTCATCCAACATCCATAGATTGGTATCAATGAAAGATCTGAAGTTGATAGGACTTAAATCTCATGATTGTCACACTCTAATGCAACAAATATTTCCCGTGGCAATTCGATCTATATTGTCGAAGCATGTAATGTTTGCAATCACCAGACTTTGTTTCTTTTTCAACAGTCTCTTTAGCAAAGTTATTGACCCTGAGACTCTCGATAATTTGCAAAGAGAAGTGGTTGTTACCCTATGTCAGCTTGAGATGTATTTCCCTCCTTCGTTCTTTGATATCATGGTACATCTTGTTGTCCAATTGACTAGGGAAGTGAAAATATTGGGCCCGGTTTTCTTGCATTGGATGTATCCCTTTGAACGATACATGAGCGTTTTTAAAGGTGATGTTCGAAACCATTATCGGCCTGAAGGGAGTATTATTGAAGTTTATGTGGCGAGAGAGGTTATGGATTTCTGCAATGACTTTCAAAGTGGTAATGACACTCCTGATAATGACAAGAATATTGACGAGCTATTTGGCAAAGGAATTTTGGGATCACGTGTGAAAGTAATCAGCCGTGAGCAGTTGGAACAAGGTCATTTGTATATTTTACACAACATGGACGAAGTGAACGTTTATATCGAGGAACATACCAATTTCATCAAAAGACAATATCCTCGAGCCAATACAATGTGGCTTGCTAGAGAGCATAACAAGACTTTTATTAAGTGGTTTGAAGATAAAGTCTTACATCAACTATCTCAAACACCAGATGATATTACTGAAACTATCAAATGCCTCGCCTTTAAACCAAAGTTGACTGTTATGTCTTATGAAGGGTATGACATTAATGGATTCACATATTACACAAAGCGCCAAGATGATAAGAGTGTCGTCCAAAACAGTGGGGTCACCCTTCAAGCATTGACTATGTTTTTTGCAAGTACAAAGGATAAGAGTCCACGTGAAGCTAAAATGTCATATTACGGTGTCATTGAAGAGATATGGGAATTTGACTACATAGATTTCAGAATTCCGCTCTTCAAATGTAATTGGGTTGATAACACCAAAGGAGTTATAGTGGATGAATTGGGTTTCACTTTAATGAACTTTGAAAAGATTGGCGAGAAGGCTGAACCATTCATATTGGCATCACAGGCGAAACAAGTATTTTATATCGATGATCCTGCAAATGATAAATGGTCAGTTGTTCTTCATGGTAAAAGACAGTTCATTGAAGATCCTATAGATGAAGAAGAGTGCTATGATAAATATGATGACTCCAGTCCATTCTCAGTTGGGTTGCCAACTCCAGAAAATATTGAAGCTAATGATGACTTATATGTGCGCGGAGATCACAATGAAGGATTGTTAATTGATAAAAGATCACAATTTTAGAGGCATGCATGTTTATATTTTTTTATTGAAGCTAAATGTTTACTTTTTTAATATCAATATCATTTTCTGATTTGATGTTTCATTATCTTCTAGTTAATACAAATGCTAAACATTGTGGGAGGGTGCTAAAGAACTATAGGACCAATCTCACCCGAGATTACATACACGATGCTGTGAGTAGGTTCTTGATCTATTCCAATTCTAGACATTGATCAGTATTTCACTAACTCTACACTAATAATTTTTGTTTGTATTCTCTTTGAAAAATAAATATAGGAAGAAGGCTATGCAGGACGGACATGACATAGCTATGCAGGATATGTAGGAAGAAGCCCCAATGAAGAGAAGCAGGATACAAATACAATACATAAACTGCAGCACACACAAGTGGTTCAGATTCATATAACAACATGACAGACTAACACATATATAGTGCATAACAACAGCAGCGCCGAATTTACATACAACACTAACTTAGTACATATATAGTGGGACTAAGGTGACGATACCACCTGCTAAAACAGGTTACCGACTACATGTTATGACTGGGAGGTCGTGATTCAGCAACGTATGCATTAGCAGGAGGACAAACAGATCACCATATGAGAACAAACATATGGTGATCTGTTTGTCCTCCTGCTAATGCATACTGTTGCTGAATCACGACCTCCCAGTCGTAACATGTAGTTGTCGGTAACCTGTTTTACCAGGTGGGATCGTCACCTTATAAGTCCCACTATATATGTACTAAGCTAGTGTTGTATGTAAATTCGACGCTGCTGTTGTTATGTACTATATATGTGTTAGTCTGTCATGTTGTATGGACATCGATTGTATTTCTCAGGTATTATATAGTCTCATTAGATAATATGAAATATATCAATCTTATTTATAGCTCATTAATTATATATATACATCATTCTCTTTACAGGTGTTTAAAGCTGACCCCACTACAGGAACAGACTTACCAGATGTACATGCTCCCTATACGATGGAAGAATTAAATGAAGTAAGAGAAGAATGGGCAACAACCATACAAATAGTGGGGGCTTTAAAAAATAGTTGGGATCCTGATAGTGAATAATGACTAAAAATGATATTTTGTAAATGAATTTCTAAATTATAATATATGTGTGAATGTTTCTACATGTCTGGATGTTTCTACATGTGTCTGAGTGAAAATGAATGAAAGTGTTGGTTGCTATATTAATGTTTCTACATGTGTGAATGTGAATGAATGGAACTACAGATTGCTAGCTACATGAATGTTTCTAAATGTGTGAAAATAAAATGGAACTACAGGTTGCATTGCTAAATGCATGTGTGAATATTTTTGTTGTTAATTTTGTAGGTTTGTGGCCTGTTGTCGGCTGATATCAATGGATGTCATAAAACCTACAATTCATAACTGAACTGAACAGGTTTCTCATCCTACGACCAGCCACAGCAGGTATGCAGGTTGACAGAAACAAAAAATACAATAGGCGTCGGTTATTTGTATAAAACCGATGCCAAATAGGTTACATTGTCGGTTTTTAATAGAAATCGTCGTCTATTTCCTTAACACCACGGCCGTGCTGTCCAACACGGCCTTGTTGGGAGTTATATGGCGTCGGTTATTAGCTAATAACTGACGCCTATAGTGCCCAAGTTGGCGCCCTCCTGTGGCGCGAAGATATATGTCGTCAGTTATTTGTAAAAAACCGACACTGATAGTGCCCAAGATGGCACCCTTTCTGTGGCGCGAAGGGTTTGGGTGTCGGTTTCGTATCTAATAACTGACGCCTATAGTGCCATGATGGCGCGTTTTCAGTGGCGCGCAAAGAGTTTGGGCGTCGGTTTTGGAACTGACGCCTAATGGGTGAGATTTTAGTGTCGCCCACATAGGTGTCGCTCAGAAACCGACACTAAAGGCTTTAAATAACTGACACTAAAGGTAGGTTCTGTAGTAGTGAGTTGTAAGGTGGTTAATATCATAGAACATGTGATTGCCAATACACTAAAGTACGGTATGGCCAATATCTTCATGTGAGGTGAGGATGTTACACTCATGTATTGTGAATATGATACACCATATGATTGATAAGGATGATACCTTGATGGATAAGGGTATGAGGGATATGATGATGTCTATCTCAATATACACCTAACCCAATACATGTGTTCAACTTGACATAACTGATTCAATCTGATGCACCTTATAAATGTGAGGGTAAAACACTCTTAGGAGTGATGAGTGTAAAACCAAGTAATGATGTGGTTTGGTTAATACCTTGATAGGTAGAATAGCTAAAGTGGTTGATAATGGTATATCAACAATGCCTTAACTCGAGATCAGTCTATATCACTTGATGATAGTTGGGTAATTCAAATGTGTGACTTATAGCCAATACACTACATGATAAATGTGATGTGTTAGTGCATAAAGTATTAGGATGGGATATACCCTAATACAAGATAAGTTGATGAAATTAAGTTAAAAGCAATAAGGGAAGTGATACATCAAGGCATGATAAATACCACATCCAACATCTCAAGGTTGATGCACCTTAAATATAATGTACTTGGATGAGTAACACATGAAGTGTGTCATGTCAATTGTTACATTGAGATGTAATGCACTTTGATAAGTGTAGGCTAACATACCTTGAGAAAGGGTTAAGCCAATATAATAAAGTATGATGTAATCAATATCTTAGAGAGGATGAGAGAGAAACACATACTTTGTGTTGATTATCATTTAATGATAAAAGAAGAGAATAAATAAGTATGATTGAATACTTATGATATCAATGTATGCTCCTAGATGTGTTGAGCAATGAATTAGGGTTTGAATTAATAATATGAACTTCAAACCCTATTCAGCTATAAAGGGAAACCCTAACCCTAATAATGGGAAAGTTGTATTTCTCTTATTACATAAGCCTTGTAAGGCATGTTAAATACTTGTATAACAAGTATAATGATTAATGTCCTTGTGAGCCATATGAATAAGTTGTTTCCTAGTGAGAGGTGACAAGATGTGTAATGTCCTTGTGATCCATATGAATAAGTTGTTGCTTAGTGGGAGGTTACAAGATGTGTAATGGCCTTGTGAGCCATATGAATAAGTTGTTGCCTAGTGAGACGTGACAATATCTGTAACGGCCTTGTGAGCCATATGGAATACTTGTACAACAAGTAAAATGAATAACTGGGTCTGAGGACCTAGAGGTAATCTTTATCTATTATAGAGATAACAATGTTGTGTGACGATCCATGGGTTTGAATACCCAGAACCAGTAATCATGATAATGATGCGAAGGGATGAGAATTCCCAGTAATGCGATGAGGGACTGAGATCCCAAGTATCATGTATTTTAAAGATTTGAAAAGTACGTGATAGATGTATTACACTTTTCTTTGTAGAATTTGTTGTGATTAATAATGATAACTTGTTTGATGCTAAAAGAATGATGTAATACATGTAATACATCATTAGGAACTATAAAACATTGACTTGACCATAGATCCACCAGCGTCAAGATTTGCTGAATGGTGAAATGGGTTCCCCGCGGCATAACTCAGAGTGCATACTTTTGAGAATGTGGGGGCATAAGTACGAACGGCCATGTGTGAGTCGATCCCCTTATGAGCCCAAAATGAATCTGGATTTGGCTATATGTCATGTCCTGGCTCGAGTGCGACTTCAGTCGTAGACTCTATGTTGAGCATAGTGAACTAGCCCGTGGCTCAAAGTATAGTGCTTGTATCGCCATGACTCAGTAATTTCATAACTGGGGACGTTTTTTAGTAGATGTTTCCCCTAAGAGAGTGCAATTGACGTTGTAGCTCTAAGAAAGGATGCCTACGTACCCTGGCACAACTATGTGCAGCCGACACAAGATGTCCTACTAAGCTTAAGTGGTCTCATACTGACTGAGACGAGTGAGGTCATGGAAATCGACTCTCCCATTGACCTTGTATGGTACCGACTTGTGAGAAGTTTGTGGTCAGTTGGAGATGAACGGGGTATGCTTCATCTCCTCAGGGCATAAGCATGATTGTTAAAATATGTTCAGTTGTGTAGCATATCTGCTTAAGGATCAAATATGAAAAATATTGTTTGATGTGCAATTTAGTTATACATCTTTGTTGATAGATGATATTTATGTTTCTTTACATTCCTTGCAAAGCAGATAGATGATTTATAACTCTACCATGGGTAGATGCAATGTTCTCCTTAAGAAAGGAGATTACTTCATTCTGTTCATACAGTTAATTATCCTACTTGTTAATATAAAAAGAACCTATGTTTAGTTTATAAATGCTTAATCTATGATAATAATATGGTCGGCGGAGAGTTATATCTCTCCCTGGGACAATAGTCTAACCCTGTGGGATCCACATTTTTGTAGGTGGATGCGCACAAGGTGGCAAAGATCTTTCTACAGAGGAGGAACAACACTGAGGCAGCAGTGATAGCTCAAGTTGAGTGTACTATCTATCGTGTCTTGTAGATAGAAGTCCTACGTGTCGTCTCTGTACTGTCAGGTCCTTGGAGTTGGTTTGTACTGGTTTCATGAATGATCTAAGATTTTGGCTTGAATGCCGCAAGGTTTTATGTTGTTCCAGTATGTGTTTTGACAGAGCAAATGTCATATGTTGTCTTTAAGATGAGATGTTGTACAATGTAAATCATGACATGCATGAGTTTTGGATCTTTCAGTAAAAGTTTTCTAG